>JAHZNA010002196.1:0-22388 GCA_027743935.1 Sinodicranocentrus sp. ZH6
CCTGCGGACAACAAAAAAAATTTAATTCGTCCGCAAAACGTACCTTTTTCCGCAGAATCTACCTTTTTGTCCGCAGGACATTTCGATGCCTTTCTTTTTCATTAAATGCAAAACATACTATCAAATATACACTAACAAAGGTGAAAATCAGGAGATGAAGAAATGTATTTACTATATTGATTGAACTCCCCACTTCGTTTCCGTGAACCGTTTATAGCCCTGTGGATAATAAAAAGAGAGAATGTACCTTTTTTACCTTGATAGAATTCCCAAGCTGTTATTCCGGATTCACTTTCTTTCAAATTGGGATCATCTATTCATCTAATTTTCTCTACTCTCTTGCTCCATCCAATAATATAAAGTCACTTCAAATTTTTATTTGCCGAGTTCAAATTGCAAAATAATGATTTAAACAAACACGTTTTGAAAGAAAACAAGTTCCAAATCGTGTTTGAGATGATCATTCAAAATCTTAGAATAGAAACAGATATATGGCATAACACAAAAATTGGACTAGGACGGGTTAATAAACCACTATAATTTACTGGGATAAATGAAGATACCCAGAGTGAATAAAACATAGGGCCAAAGCAAAGCCAAAAGGACCTTTTGAGCGCCTGGCGCACTTGAAGGTTTAAAATAAATATAATCCCATTCCCAAGCAGGGAGCATGCATTGAAGCTTTGATAACGCAAGTCATTTTCTTTATGTTCTTTTTTACTAACTCCTCTTTAAAAAATAATTTAAATCATTCAAGGGCTGCGACAATATGTATGTCATTGCTGCGGTTCAGTTTGCGAATTAACTTCATAGTTTCGTAATTAATCATTTGCAATTCATAATTAAAGAATGGAATCCTGAGTTTATTTTAATGTTAAAAAGTAATTCATATTTATTACTACTGGAGAAGTCTTTAGTTACTCCCCTTCTCTCTGAGACACACAAAATCTCTCAGTCTGATCTCTGATGTTAATCAAACTTTCAGCAAAAGAGATAAGTAACGGTGCTATGGAAGGAGTGCAATCACATTTTAATCCAGGCAGTTAGTTTCCGATGGTGTCGTCAATTAAAATTTCAATGCATGCTCCCTGCTTAGGAATGGGATTTTTTGGGAGTTACTATTTATTTTAAACCTTTGAGTGCACCAGGCTGAACAGGTCCGGTTGGTTTTGGCGTTTGACAGTAAGGTTGACATTAAATTATGGTGAGATAGTACAGCACATTGAGGAGACAAAGTGGTCATAAAATTAGGACGAGGTAGTGTACAGTCGTCAGGTGGGTGTGTATTTGTAATCTTTAATCTTGTATTGTAAGGTTTACGGGTTTTTGGTGGTCTTGTTTTAGCACGTGGCTTAACTATAAACATAAGCTTAATATTACTAACTCAATTTACAAAAAATTACAATTTGTAAAACAAAATCGTACCAGAAGGATCTCTTTGCTTTTGTCAAGTTGGACGTTTTGTGGGAGGTTTTAGTTGAAGGATGGGAACGAATTACAGTACATTAAACATTATTCCATCGAAACAATGTATTTGTAGTTACTAAAATGGGTTACTGATCGAAAGCTGGAGCTTTTAAAAATAAACTCAAAAACCTCTCAATAGCCATAAAATGTCTGACTTAATGTATTTGTATGGAAATAAATACTATTGTTTGCCAGTTTGAGAATTTGGTAACGGTTGCTTCTTGTTTTTTAGCACTGCTAATAATACAAATAAAAGAAAAGATCACGCCATATAAAATTCATCCTAAAAAGGTAAAATACATGGCCATGAAATAGAATTTATATATTAAGTAGTAATAGTATCTTATCTTAGTAAATACTAATAAACTCATAATAAATGGCTATTAATTTTTATTTTCGGTTTCATTCCTACAGAATCGGTCTTCCATCGTTCCATCGTTATTTGTACATCTTAAAGCCAATACATTTTTCGTGTACATTCTCCAGTCACTTTGGATGCCTGCAACTCTGGAATGGCTGACCACTTGGAACTGCTGCTTTGCCAAATATCTTACATTATATTATTC
Organism: Sinodicranocentrus sp. ZH6; assembly: GCA_027743935.1. Classification (NCBI taxonomy): domain Eukaryota; kingdom Metazoa; phylum Arthropoda; class Collembola; order Entomobryomorpha; family Entomobryidae; genus Sinodicranocentrus; species Sinodicranocentrus sp. ZH6. The sequence continues at coordinate 2,034 of JAHZNA010002196.1, forward strand.
TTAATAAATATAAAATTTGGGACTCATCGGCCATGGGCTGTAGACAATATTTACTTGTCAGTAATTTTTCTTCTTGTTTCAATGCTTGCTCCTGAAGAAGACGAAAGGAGACAGCAATAAAAGTTTTTAAAACCTACATTCATCAAGCCCGCCAAATCTTTTATAAATTGAAGCTTTACGTATAAAACAATCACATATATGAACATTACTTATATGACGTATGTTTGCGATTAAATGTGAAGAATATATTGAAATCTAGATTGCTGGACAGGATGGGAATTAATAAATGTTGATTTAATACTTTAAACAGTGAAACCAGAATTTGATCAAAAGCTTAAAGTAATAACGGTAGCTAAATTTGCACAAGTAATAAATAACCGCACAAGAACGTGTTTACAAAATCATGATAATAATCAATAGCAAACAAAAGCGTGTATAAGTATTGTGTCTACATTATTTTAATAATCTCATTGATGTTTAATATAAATGTTTTGTTGCCTGTCAATAAAATTAAAATTAACCTCGATGAATGTTTTTATTTTATTTTGAAAGTAAAGCCTGAACCGTATAATTTGAAATTGTATTTTTCGAGCTCTTCAAACAAAGCAAAAGTTAGAGTTTAGATGATTTATATTTATTTAGCCATCTGGCGTTTATTAAATTGAATATGTTAAATAAATCATTATAAGCAAGATTTTCGGACAAGCCTGCTCGTGCAGATATTTATTTAACAATTTCTCGACTTTTAAAGCCCAGCCCATATTTATAAGTTCAGTCTTCTATTCAAACTCTGGTATTATTATTTCAAATGGTAAGTTAATATTTATCAACTCGCTTCTCATCTTGTCAAACCATCTTAATTGCAATGTATTTTTCACATTAAATTTATTTACCCAATACTTTATTTAGCCTTTAACCTTGTCTTGTAAACGTTTCCGAATAAATCGAATGGCTTCAGCTATTAGTTATTTTATATTTACTTGTTTAAACATTACTCTTTAATTACAACTTTAATTGTTATACTTAATCTCCACCAAACTCATTCCAAGAAAATAATTAAGTCAGTGGCCAAGTTGCTAAATAAATAAATAATCTGGTTAAAACATTGGCTTGCTTCTCGAACCAATGGTGTCTTTAAATATTGAGGTAAACTAAATAAATATTTTAATAAAGATAATACCAAGTAAAATACGACCGTGTGCAAAATAATATTCAAATCTTTAGCTACTTATCAAACCACAAAAAGTTGGCAGTTGCGTTTTTCTGGTCCGACATTCCTTACTTGAGCTTTCTCTCTTCCTCTTTTTGTCCATTTTCGGCAACATCTTGAAGTCAGGTTTTAAAATAAAAAATATGCTTGTTTCAACCGGATTACTTAAAGAACTAATGGGCTGTTTATCATTTCTTGACTATTTGGGAGCAATTCCGTATTCTTGGAATTCAAAAACATTTCGACTGGAAGCTAAACCAAAACGAAAATGGAGAATCTTTTACTCTCGTTTGATTCTTGCATTGGCGTACGTGCTCTTGGCGATAATTCAAGTTGGAATGAGTTGGAGGGATGCAATATTATTTGCAAAAACGCACAGTATTTGTTTCAGTTTAATGTTCATCTGTTCAGGGGTCATGACGTATGTGATTGGAATATCGTCAAAGGAAAATGTGGCCACGTTCAATGCCATAATTTGCTTTGAACAACGTCAATATCCCAGTAAGAATATGATGTAATCTAGTCTAGTAATTTAAATACTTATTTAAATTTTAATAGTACAAAACATTTAATTTAATTTTTCAGGGGAACCGGCACCAAACCAGACATTTTTTTTGATCAAATTGATTTTAAAAGCTGCCACACTAGGTTCTATGACGACGTATTTATACCACTTGGATGCATTTTGGAACCCTTGCTTTCCCATGTTCGTTGGACATCAATTTTGTGACCAGTGTGACACCAAAAATCCAGGGATTGCAGGTGCTCCATCTTGGAATTGGACGGAGATCATAACAAAAGTTGGAATTGTTCTTGTGTCCTGGCTAAACATAAGCTTTCTCATGACTGGAGTTTGCTATGCCATCTTGCAAATGTTTCTTCAAGGCTACACCATTCCTTCTTATGTCAAGGAATTCCAAAGGTACGTAATGGGGATGTTGTAAATCTGAAAAAAATTAACATTATTTGCGACTGATATGGGGTAACTAATTTCAGAAAAATATCGGAAATAACTGAATATTCTGAAAGTAAAATCAGAAACCGGGCTATGGTTTTCCGGCAACTTCAAATCATTGCTATTTTGTTTCGGGAATTTTACTCTAAATTGGCCATGGTGATCTTCATGATAACAATTATGGTTGTCCAAATCATCGGCTTTTACAACACAATCAAAGTATTTGGAGGCGGAAATCCTGAAGAAAGTAACCAACATTTGTTCCTTAACATTTTCTACTTTTACGCAGCATTGGTAGGTACGATTGGTATCATGGTCATATTCTCAGCTTTTGCGGAGCTACACGCGGTGTCAACAAAAGGGCAACAGGAAATGAAACGAAATACTGGGCTCATGAAAAACAAGTGGTTTCGAAAATTTCAAAAGTCAACACCTGTGTTACGCATTTACTTCGGGGAAAGCAATTATCTCGAACGGTTGACTCCTCTAAACATGGAAAGCTTTGTGATTGGCCAAATTGTTAATTTGCTTTTGTTAGATGGATAAAAAACAATGGCCTATCATAAAGATAATTTAGTCGTTGGGTCTCCCTGTGAAACCCCATAGTTTGGCGTTAGGCTTTAGCAAAATAGTAATTAATTTGAACCATATCAACAATTATCTGTTAAAAATAAATAACTAGTTAGATAAATTAGAGTAGCAAGTACCTTGAAAATAATATCATGTGGTATGCATGTCCCAAGGGAATATAAAAATACAGCGATATTTGTGCATCAGTTTTCGAGAAGGGCATTGCAAAATCCTATATTATGAAACAAATGGAGAGAGAAATGTTAGCCAACATGTTTCTAAAATTAAATAAATAACAAAAAGCTGCACTCGAAATGATTGAAGGAGAGAAGAAAAGCGATAAACGTATTTCAGCTATCATCTCTACAAAACATTTACAATTTAATTGGATGATTAACTTTTATGAAATTTTCATGATCTGAAGTTCAGCAGTGAATGTATCTCTTTGTCATCTGTGGGGTATGCGAATTACGGGAACTACTGATAACCAATTGAATATGCGATACTGAAGAACATTGCGTTCATAATCATTAAGTTTGCTCTAACCAAAGAATCCTTATTTTATTATTTATACAACATACAATAAATGTAATTGTAAGCCTATCGCTGCCTTGCTGTTCGGCGAACAAGCACAAATTTTATGACTATGAGGATTTATTCATCAACACAAATGAAGCCGTCCAGTTCAATATAGCGTCCGTACTTGCCATCGCTAAATAAGCTCGAACTCTCCTCATCGGCCCCAAATTGTATCCAATTATAGGACACGAGTTTATTATTTTTACTTGCACCTTTAACCTTATTTCAGCTTTCCAATAATGCTTGAAAATAATCCCGTTTTTTCTAGGCACATTGGCAATCAATAGCAAGAGAAATATGAGACTTATGGTTGAGCCAAACAAGACGGGAAATAAAAGGTAAAAAGTAAAAGACACCTCGTCATACAACATAATAATCCCGTATGCTGACAAACTCGTCACTAAAACTCCAGCAAAAAGCAAGAAAAAACAATACTGACTGTACATCACATTAGCCATTATGATTAGAAGTTGCACCAGTCGAAACTGACTTGCACAACGGTAGAAAGTTGCTTTCCCTTTGAATTTAGACGTACACTGAAATCTAGTCGGAGGACAAAAATTATAAGATAATTCTTGCAATCCGTCGATAATCACGACGGCTATCATCATAAGCGAGAAATGTGCACTGCCCGCAACCAATATTGCGATGCCGTATACCAACCCTGCGGAAATTTTAATTCCGTGTTTCGCTAACCCAGAAGTAGATTCTGATTCTAACATCGATCTGAATATTATTTGCACCGGGTCATAATTTATGGCGTAGGTTGCTGTCACGAAAAAGAAAGGAATAGAAATTAATGCTGATCCGAGTCCTACCATAAACAAGGACCCATTTTGACGTCTTCCAGCTTGCCTAAAACTCCTTTCAAGGTGCAGTCGCTCAGTAAGAAAAGTGGGAATTTCCTCCTGGAATTTTACTAATGTATTCCAGGCCATTAGTCCTATGCAAAATAGGAGAGAAAGAAATATGTAGAAAATTGATTCTTCTGTTGTCTTCGCCAATGTCCATCGTAGCCAGAATATCCTTCCAAAACAGCCACAGAGGATAATAACTATCGAAAAAATTATCCAAGTTTGAACTAACTTGTAGAGGGTTGAGCTGCTGAAGGGTTTTTGATGAAATTTGAATGTCTCTTTGTTGTAATAAAAAGGTAAAAAAGGGAGAAGTTGAAGAGATCTTTGGATTTCAAGAGCTCCAGCAGTAAACTTTGACATTTTGTAAAGGTTGATAGTCCAAATGAATAACCTTCTTAAAAAGTTCTTAATGAAATCTAGAATTCGGTTTGTCTGTGTGACTGTGTAATTCTTCAGTTGTTTCCCAATCGACATAAAAGGTCAAAGATACACCGATTTATTGTTGGGCAAGTCCGTGATACCGCTCTGACGGTAACAATTAACGGTTTCAAACTTTTAAATAGCAATATATACTGGTTAATGTAATATGTTAGTCAAAAGCTTTTCAAAAGTTAAGTACAACGCGAAAGCTTTACAAATATAACGATATCATTGACACTAAAGTAAATTTAAAGAGGATTGTGTTTTTTGAAGGGATTTAATCCATGATAAGAGTTTCTTTGTTGCATTAATAAGGCTGAATTTTGAGACTTTGGAGTGCTCTATGGAATTCCAAAGAGATAGGCGAGTATCTAGCAAGTTTTATCAGTTTTTGTTGTTCCTTTACAGAGTGTGATATAAGTTATACAGCTAATTAAATAGGATATTAAATAATATCTTAATTTAGTGTTATATTTTAATTCAGCAAGACTAGAGAAAAATTGAGGTATGATTTATTTCTTTGCAAATAAATGAAACCACAAGATATGCGCACTCAAACCGAACTGCCACGTAAGTTTGTTTTGTAAAAGTACCTGACTTCCATTATTCGACGTAATGTTCATAACCAGAAAGCTTATGGTCATGAAAGTGAAATACGGAATATTTAAAGAGATTATAAAGTCGACAGTACTGGTGCCATTAAAACGCATAGAAGGAATTACAAAAAGCCATATTGTTGTCTGTTCTTTTTCATGTAAATGGGTTTTACCAGAAAGTTGAGTAAGGTTTTCTATAGGTATTCTTTAGCAAAGTGTGGTTGCATTGAAGCGAAGCTATCATATAAGTCGTATAATGTTTCATGAAATATTTATAATGCACCAGAAAGCTTTTGGTTATGATAGTAAAATATAGAATATTTAAGCAGATTATGAAGTCGACAGTACTGGCGCCATTAAAAAGCATAGAAGGAATTACAATAAGCCATAATGTTGTCGGTTCTTTTTCATGCAAATGGGTTTTACCAGAAAGTTAAATAAATTGAAGGTTGGAATATCTTGGCATCAAGGTTTTCTATAGGTATTCTTTAGCAAAATGTGGTTGAATTGAAGCGAAGCTATCATATAAGTCGTATAATTTTACATGAAATATTCATATCCACCAGAAAGCTTTTGGTTATGATAGTAAAATATAGAATATTTAAGCAGATTATGAAGTCGACAGTACTGTCACCATTATAAAGCGTAAAGCGGATTTGCAAAATGCACAATCTAGTCTCTCTTTTCATGTAAATGAGTTTCATCAGAAAGTTGAACAGAGTTTGGAGGTTTGGTAAGTTGAAGTCGACAAAGCATTAAAAATGATAATATAAAACAGAATATTTAAGGAGATTATATACTCGGCAGGTTTAAACAAAACCAAAATTGAAAAATTTCATGGCGCCGTGTGTTATAAAAGAGATGCTTTCTTGGTTTATTTTATGTTTTTGATCCGTATCAGTATATATGAAGATGATATCTTGATTTTGGTAAATCCATTAGTCTAAGCATTGGTTTTTCTTTGGTTATATGGTTATGATAAATAAATTTTTATTTTTCAATTTCTTGCATTAACTACATTTGATGCTTTGGATTGCTGGAATTCTTACTGTTCAGTATCTTAGCATGTGTATTCAATGCATTATGTTAAACGTGATTTGTTTAAGTATACTTATGTGCGTTGGGTGTGTATGGATGCATGTATTCACTCAAAGTTCTAATTATACCTGCTCAAGGTTCATGTCCAAAGTCCATGTTGATTTCACAAGTAATAGATACGTTTCTGTTCGTTCACTTTTCGTTACTTGAGCTGTGCACATCATGATATGTTAGTATATTTATTACGTGTACTATTGCAGTATGACTGCCTGCCTGACTCTTTGCTTAAGCTGGCTCAGAGCTTCTGCGGCTACATGCTAAAGCCAATTTCTGCTTGTATAAGAGCATCGCCAATTCCTCTCACTTGCTTGCTCACTTGCAGTCCCAGTCATTCCCTGGCTCCAATTACAAACTGAAAAATTTACATAGAAGCTCATGTTAGTTGATGAACGTTCATGCAATAACATAAAATTAAGTCTTTGAGCTAGGAACTGTGTGGACTGCAAGAAAACATGGGTATTTGGCGACGTTCTGATACAGTCTCTACAAAGTTTTCAGAAACAATAAATTCCAGTTTTTCATTTGTTGCTAAAGTTAACATTGCTGTATTTCTCACTCTAATTTTTACTTGCGGTAACAATTAATTGCTGACCACACAATTAATTAAATTTAACTCATTACCTCATCATAATTATCCTCAGGAGAAATTAATTCATCCTCGACCCTAAATTCAGCATACGTCTATGTTGTATGCGCTCCACATTTGACCTTCGATTTTCAACTCAGCTTTATAATTGAATCGGAGATATGGTCATAATCATCCCAAGCCACCTAAACCAACAAAAAAAATACTTAAACACACGTAATTGTTGAATTTTATTGTTATATTTTGGTCTGGGTAATTTTTTTCTCTTACGGTCAGCATTTAGTTTTAAATTTTGATTAATAATTATTAATCAACTTTCAACTGTTTACTGAAATACTTCTACCATACGTACATTTCTTCATTTTAACTGTATTACTGAAATATTATGCATTTTTAATTAAGAAATCAAACTTTAAACCTTGTGCTTAGGGTGTTTATCAAAACAGAATTCTTCCGAACCTTGATAGCGTGAAAATTCGAGCACGAGCAATTCGAGAGTTTTTGGTGCACCTATTACATAAAGAAAAATAATTAAAACCCGGGTGCGGGTCGAACAGGATTAGGACGTAAACGTGAGGAAGGTCAAGCAGGTTAATGATAGCCAGATAATATCGAGCATTGCCAGGCAAAACAGGAGGTTGAAAAATATAATTAATAAATTTACAGCGTGTCTGGTCCGATTCTGTTGATCTACAAGCCAAAGCGTGTTAGTTTAGCTTATTATTTAATTAATAATTAGTTAACCAACCTATTATCTTTTGGAGAATTGGAGGCTGCGCTGTGGCGGGACTCGAAAAAGTTCTGCTGAGCCGGGTGAAATTATGTTGTGCCAGTAATCCTATTAAATGGCATACTTGGCACAATGGCACTATTCCGCAGCACACAAGACAAACAGGACGCCAGGTCCGCACAAACCTTTAAATATAATTTAAATTTTAAAAATGGATTTTTTTAAATCAATTTTTTTCTTACCTGTAAGGGATCCATACGTGATGATTCGACCAGCCATAAATTCCTACTAAAACTGTATGTATTAACCTGGAAAGCATACAGAGATTCTTTTTCTGACTCATTTGTAATTTATTAACCTACTCTTAACTCTTTTATAGTTGAATGTAATTAAAATTGAGTTAAATTTTAATAAGATATGGATATAAGATATCTCTTTTTCCGTAGTTCCAACCAAGTCGCTCTATTCAACCTTATTAAAATGTTCGTGACTTTTCATACGTCTCATTATTACAGCATTATATACAACTATTTACACTTTTTAAATATGATGGACTGCCCAATGATCCACTATAATGAAATCGAACAGGTGGATTTCATTGATATCTCTCTATTGTATCTAGTATTTGTTCTTGCACTTGTTATTCTATTAAAGAGGGTACAGATTGTGCATCCTGTACTAACTCTTCTTGTCCACACCCTTCATGCACTAAATGTTCTTCTTCATCCCCCCAATTTTCTTTAGGCACTCTCCATCTTCTGTAGTCTATAGCATTACAAATCCTATCGTTTGGTGGTGAACGTAAAATGGATCTCTCCTTGCGTTGTTTTTTTAATAAGATAAAAAGTTCTGTTCAAATATAGTATGAAGTACAGTTATCCCACAGTGGCAGCCATTATCATCAAAAAATAACAGGATCTGAAACTAATTTTTTTATAGTTTTACATTTAAATTTTCACAGTTTTTAAGTAGTTCTTACCAATTTTTAATCTTTACAAAGATCATGGCTCTAAGGACTAACTGTGTAGCCATGAATTCCTACCATTTCTGCAGCTGAACGACAAAAGCCTCGATGATGAGTCGAAATAAAATAAAAGTTCGGCATTAACGCAGTTTTACAGGTGTGATGATTTTTGAACAAAACTAAAACCATTCTTATAAATTACTGTTTTATTACAAAAAGTAAATAGTTTCTTACCTTTAAAGCCATTAAATCGAGATTATTCTCGTAAACCACAATCTTCATCTTATTTTTCACAAAATAATTCTTATCAAAGTCGCCCTATGAACCAGAATAGTGTACGTTCTTCTCGTGATTATTACCCTTCACAGAATTCCCGTAGCGACACGTCTCAATATCAACAGCGTCCATTTGATCGATCTTTTCCATCCAATCGACAAACGGAGCGTTCTAGAAATTGAAGCTTTAATTTGAGTTGGAGAAATTTTGCATTTGACTACAAACTTCATACCCAAATTTAGTTAACATTTAAATTTAAATGGTATTGATTGGATATCACTTTAATTGTGAATTAAACTCGGAGTTATTACATAAATTAATACTAAATACTTTGTATACATTTATAAACTTACAATTATTACGCACCACTTTGCAATGTCATTTAAGACGACTAAATAAAGGGTTTTTTCAACACTGCGCGTTATATTTCCATTTGTCGTATTGTTGATTCCTCCTGAAGCTAACGGGAGTTGAGCTGAGGGTTGATTTGAAGAAGCTTAGGTAAAAAGTTTACAGCTGACTTTTGTTTATTCATGTTCCTTTCATGGAACTTTTTACGAGTATATGAGTGTGTGCTGTTTCTTGAATCTCGAGAAGCATTTGTAAATGATGGTTTGGAGTTTAACACAGTGTTTCTCGGGTTGCTTTTGGAATATTGAACTTGACTGAAGCCCATATTTATAAAAACGATTAATTCTTTTTTCGCCGCTTTCCCAGCAAAATTGACCTCGTTTTGTCTTATTTTGTTGCAAATAGGATCTGCAGTCTTGTTATGGGTAACAAAGGGTGGTTCAGAATTCAAAGGTCTCCATTCGGGCTAGATATGTCTTATTTTTGAAGTATATTCATCAAAATCAATCAGGCAAAAGGCAGATCACCCATTGGTAGAAATATTTTGTTCTTTGGGCCACCTAGAGCAGGAAAATCTCTTTTAGGAAAAGCAGTTGGCATTCAATTTTATTTATTTGTGCATTTCACCATCTGATATTAAATCTAAATGGCGTGGAGGTGGTGAAGCACGAGTGAAACCAACTTTCGAAGTTACACGAGAGAATACACCGTGAGGGCAAGAAACCCAACATTACAAATTGGTGACGAAAGTGTAAAAAGACGATTCGGAGTATCGACCCTCTTATTGGGCACAATTTGATAAGCCCATACCTGGTGCACCTTCGATCCCCGATTTAATTCGAAAAGAGAGGGCTCGGAAAAAACGAAAAGGGGATAAGCTTAAACCGGTTTTTAAAGCTTTAGAACTGTTTGCAAAATTGAATGAGTACGAAAAGAAAAACGCACTTTAAGATCCTGATACATTTGATTGGGTGACGGTGGAAGATCCCCTTAATTATTCATGCAACTTCGAAGACCAAAACTTCGTTACTACTGCAGTTCAACCTGGATCTTTTAACAGTGCAAAAAAGCTATTCATTAAAGATCTTACGGGGGAACACGTTTTGGTGAAGCTTTAACCATTCCAAACGGAATATTGGTTCTAGGGTACTTTATGGCGTAGATTACGAATCTGAAGTTCGTTTTCTGTAAAACGCAGGTTTGGCCGAGTTATGAGAACATTTATGCTAAAACCTTACATTCAATTAACATGGGAAAAAATGTGCAAGCTTTTTATTTTATGAAAAATTAAAGCATAAAAAATTAAACTTATTTTGAATTTTAACTTTTTTAAACTTCCTTACCATTTTTTAGTTATACGATTTTAGTTGTTTTGCAATAAGCTTTAATGTATAGTAAAGGTACTGACGCACAAGGCGGCGAAAAATGGTACAATTGATATAATTAAAAATTGACTGGGAATTTTACAAAAGTTTAAATACTTACTTAAATACATATTTTATGCTTTATTTTTGTAAAAAATTGAAAGTTAACGGTCATTGCTCGTGTTCTTTCAATTCGTGTTTTTAGTATAAATCCTCTTATAACTCGGCCAAACATGCGTTTTAAAGAAAACGGATTTCAGATTCGTAATCTACGCCATAAAGTACACTAGAAACAATATTTTGTTTGGCCTGGTTTAAACTTCACCAAAACGTGTTCCCTCGTTAGAAATTTCACTCACTGTGTGGGCGATTTAATTTTAAATCGTTTTTAATTTATTGATAATCATGCTGGTTGTTAATATTGATACATGTATACTCCATAACTATATTTACTTTTTTGAATAATCTCAATCGCTTACTGTATTTTACTGTCCACGCTGCACATATGTATATGCCTACCTATTTTATAGGTATATTGAAAATGTGGCATCAGATCAGGCCGGCTAACGGTTGTTTACCCAAAGAGCAGTCAAAATTATCTTATTTTTTTCCTCCCTTACCTTACTAAGGATATGAGTCAAATCTTACTTCTAAGTTTGATAAATAATATTTTTAAATTTTACATTAAAGAAAACTTTGCTTCGAACGCAATAAAACTTTTAACATTACCCACAAACAATGAAACAGGAGTTTTTATTGTTTTCTTACGTACTCTTACATTATTCTTACATTTTACATTATATTTAAGGGAGAAATTTCGGTTTCAACGGGGGAAAATTTTTGCTGCGGTAGGGGAATTTTTTTTGATGTGTTAGATTCTACAGCACTGCCAGTAGCAGAGACTAATCAAGTTGCACCATTAAATATTCATGAAAGGTAACTTACAATCACACTTAAGGTAAACATTGAGTACACGCAAGCTAGTAAAAATGGCTTATGTTTATATTTTTCCATTTCAGTGAAACCATGAATAAGATACTTGCTGGTGAATTTGCATGTTATTTATGCAGTGATTCATTCCTTTTGGAAATTTGTGTTTTTGTGCACACAAACTGCCCCTGAAGAAAACTTGGTGAAGTAACTTAAGATCTTTAAGAATTTAAAAATCTAAGGTGTGCTTGTGGACATCAGTACGGGAGCAGAACCTCAACTGTTCGTTGGATATGGAAGCCGTTTAGTAGGAAGGAATATGATGATTACTGACTTATATGGATATATTTTACTGGTTTATTAATCCATACTAACAGCAATCATACAATATTACACTTATAAGTTTTAAATGATTTTAATATTTAAAAGAGAACAATTAATGCTACGCGACTTTACTCTACTCGGCACTTGCTTGTTTCTTTCGCTACAATGGTTATAGACGAACTGTGCCACGAGTCACAGATAAAGAAGTTTTCTTCCGTACCACATGTTCTTAAACTTAAACTTAGCGCCACACAGACTACCAACTAATCAAATTGCTAACATTCTACATCGAACAAAATTCAATGCTTCCTTACAACTACATTACATAAATATCATCGTGAATTCACAGTAGATAGGTCACAATTAATCTTATGCTACGATACACTTACATATATATGGTATGCATATAGCATTTTACGAAGATGTAAAGGAAGGAGCAACTAATTCTGTTGAAAAGGCTATAAAGACATATCAGTCCATGGTCATATTTCTTTTCTTCTCAATTTCCCAGCAAATGAGATCCAGATGTTTTCGAATAATGTGGACTTTTAATGAACTCTTTTGACGGTACCTAAGTTGGCACTGGGAACAGCCAAACTCTCTCCCTTCTTGGAAGACGGAAGCTTGGAGTAACTTTTCAAGGGCGAAGTTCATCTCCTTTTTTCTTGAATTTGGAGGAAGTCGAGCTTTTAAGTGGAGAAAAGTGTGAGCGCGCTCTTTGTGCAGTTGGAAATTTCGCTGGAGAATAAATGATTTTGGGCATAATGTACATAGGTATTTTCGATTACGGAGGGGGTTCGTAATGGTACGTTGGCGGGAATAGGAGTTATTTTCGGAGACTAAAATGTTATTAATGTGAACAGAACTTTCCTCAATCAAAGGTGACATTTGGGTGGGATTCAGATATCCAAAATGATTTGCAATTTCACCAAAATGAAAAAAGAGCATGTGCACACGAAAGTCTATTCTAGTTGGAAAGGGTTTACCCAAGTCGATACCTCCTTCGTGGAAAAGATGACAAAGGAAAGGGTCATCATTTGGGTGCTTTCCATTCATTTCAAGAAATACCTTAATGGTTTCGTCTAGATCTTGAAGTGTTGTGCCTACAGGCAATTTCTGATATTGAGCTTGAAACATTTCTTCTTGAAGCTCATAGTGATATTTTAGTCCAGCTGGGTATGAAGTTGAGATTGAGAGGTTGTCATTTTGAAAATCCCTGTCACAGAATATAGGCTTTGGAAGAAATAGTGACGAACTGGAAACATAGGGTTGTTCGCTGGAACTGTCAGTCCACATTTCAGGCCTGACTTCTGAAGAAAAATCGTTGTCAGCAATTCCTCCCCATAATCAATGCAAATGAGAGTTTAGAATTTCCGTTAGGTTCACCTTTAGATGAAATGTCATCTTTGAAAGCCTGAAACCAGAATCTAATCAATTTCCAGACTTTTATAAATTTGCATAAAATTAAATTTTGAACAAGTACACTTCCTTAATGTCTCTTTCGCAAATTGTCGGCAGATTGGTAATGTAAATTGTAATGTAAATTTTTGTAATTTTTCTGCAACTCTTCACTCTTTTTTAAAACACTTAACAATGACTTGGCACAAGTTTCCAAGCATAATCTCAACGTATCAAAATTTTCATACCACAGGAGAAATTAATACACTACACTAATGTACCCAACCACAATAATATACGTATTCACAAATTCACAAGTTCATATATGCTTTCACTTTTCACTCGAGATATCTGAACTCATTCATCGATTGCAATTCATCGATTGCCACTGACTGAAAACTGTGAAATGGAATGTTTATTTCACGTTTACTGGGATAGATCATAATCATAGTACGGCGGATCGGGAAAGGTGAGACGTATATTTGAATGACTATCCTTCTTTTGTTAGCAGGAAAGTCCACGTCAGCTTTGCATTTGCAAAAGCGCATGGTAGACGTAGGTAAGTATTTTACCCCTTTCGCTGACTAATACAATCTCTTGAGAGTTGCTTCGTCATTCTGAGCTAGTGAGCTCGTGATGTATCTGCGTCTTAAGTCAGCCAAAAAGTCCACGTCAGGTTTGCTTTCTCTACAGAAGCGCACGTGCCTTTCTTTGGTTAGCATGTTGTGGATTTACATATTAAGTAAATTCACTGCTTGATTACTCGTGAACTTATGGATTTATCAAATGGAAAATGGTTATATCGTGTAAATCCAGTTGAATAAGTGATTACAAAACTACGTTATTTTCTTCAACATGAAGTTATATTCACAAATTTAAAGTTACAAGTTTTTCACAATTTCACCACTTCAAACAACTTTTTCTCGAGATGCATGTGATCCGGCTCACGAGCTCGAGCTCGCATTGACCAACAAGTGTGAAACAACTATGCACGCAAAGTTTGTTCCCCTACCAGCAGTGACGTCAGCGTTTCCACCGATCAATGAATAATATATCCAGCCAAGTCTGCATTTCAGGTTTATATTGTCTCTATAGATGCTTTAAGAGGGGAAGGGAAAGCATTTAAAACATACATTTCTTACTAGAATAAGGAAGTGTTCCGAATTAACCGGTGTAAATTTGAGTAGACATAATACCAGATAGAAGAAAAACTCCACCGCTTCTTCCATTCCAAATTAAGGTAGTGAGCTAGTTTAGTTAACAATATAATTTTGTTTGCATCCCATTCCTCATTTAGCATGTTGGAGATTCCAGACCTGAGCGCTGAACAAATCAAAGTATTGGATGATAGTGCAAGACGTGAAGTTAATTTGTGAACAGAAGTAATTAAACGTCAGAGTAGGAAATGATTCGTAGTGGTGCATGGGGTCGTGATAAAAATTAGTAAATTTTGCATGCAGACTTGTGCATATTTTCTTTTCAGAATTCTTTTAAAAAAATAAACAAAAAATTAGCGCTTGGTAATTGCGGAAGCACCCATCAAATTAATGGGATATGTAAAATATGTGATTAAAACTTGTACCTAACATATATTTGTATTTATCAAAACAAAACCATACTTTGTGTGGTCATGTTAACTTCAATATTTTATTCGAAATTTATTGGCATCATGAGATGCTTTAACGTATTTGCCAAACAATAAATGAGTATAATTAAATATAATTAATTAATATTAATAATTAAGTAAATATACATGATCAGCGACATTCTTATATTTTAGCATGTATAAAATTATTAAATTGCTTATCGCAGAACAACAATCAAAACACAAATCTCCGCAAATCTATAACAGAATTCAAAATCAAGTGTATATTTATATTTTTATACCTCGGCATGTTCGAGATATTTGATTGATAGAGACATTGACACCCTTTGTTTTCAGTAATTCCAGACAATTTTCTCCCACCTGAAATTTAAAATACATTTTAAAAAATGTCAATTAAATTAATTCTAGAAAACAGAAAACCATGCAGCATGACTATTTATACCTTAGCCGTCGTCTGAATTTCAAGAGTGTGGAGACGTGGTAACTTCATAAACCCATGAACAATTGCATTATCGGCTAGGTTTGGATAATCCTTGGCTTTCATCCTGACCCATGGAAGAGTATATTTTTCCATTCGAAATATCTCAAGATCTAGAGACAAAAATATATAACAAAAATACTATAATTCGCATGATTACATTTTTAAATTGTTAGCAATGCTCAACCTTTCATCATTGTTATGTTCCCTTTTTGAATTGATGTCGACGCTGACGCTGATTTTGAATCAATCCCCGTAATAGTTTTATCATCCATGTTGCTCCCATAGTTTAAAGTAATCTCTCGAAGAGTGTTCCCCCATTGAGTGCAAATCTCTGGAAAAAGCTTGAGCAAGAATTTTCCCCCTCATCACTTCCACAAATGGCATAACCTTTCCTAAACACTGAACCATAGAAGGATTTTTGAAAAGAGGAAAGTGAAACTCCACAAGACTCAGTAAACTCACATCAGCCAACTTCTCGAGCTCTTCATTTCCATGTTCGAACATGCACTTATAGTGGTCATCCATATCCTTTAATTTGATCTGCTCCATTTCAAAGGGCGTATCCCTAACGTACTGAGAATGGCGATAGCTATGAATACATAGCTTCTTTAGATTCGGAACGAATTTCAAAACGTGCAGATCATCAAGGAGAACGCCCACTACCTCCAAGGTATGTAAAGATGAGAATGGCTGCTCAAAAAGTTCGTATGAATTAGATTGCACATGATGAAATTGATGTATGGACAACGTCTCTAGAGTTTCTGCGTAAAAACTTATCGCGTCTTGAAGCTCTTCTGCAAAAATGACTTCGCCAAGGTTCAGCTTCAAAGTTTTGAGTGGTAGCTTTAGCTCCTCTAAAATATCGAACATAATCTCGCAGCAAAATCGATCAAGGATGGAGAAATACCTGGAGAATAATCGTAGCATTTTCTTCTTAAATATGTACTAGGCTTTATTAAAAATATTTGTGACGTTTGATTTGTTTACTATCGTACCACGGAATCATGTTTAAGTGCTTGATGCAGAGATTACTTGAATCCAACACTTTCACATGTTGAATAGCCTTGACTAATGTGGTAATTGACTGTAGAACTTCTTGTCCATCTGTCTCAGAAATGCTACTATCCGTCAAAGGAACCGATATGTCCTAGATAAATGTAAGCAAAATTAAACAAGGGAAATCCATAAGAATTAAAAAAAAAATACTCACCTCTAATTTTGAAAAAGAACTCAGAAATGTCTTCCAAGTGAAGGGGGGAAAGCTCACCCAGCTATCTTCTCGTATTTCCAATGTCTTTAAATTTTCCTGTGGCACAAAATCCCCTTCATCAGGCATAGAGTACTTAAATTTTTCCATTCCATATTTAGCCCACTCCTCGTCTTTCATACTAAAATAAAAGAACAGATTAAATACTTGTAAACTACTGAAAAACATGGAATTTAAAAAACTCCGTGGCAGTGTATTAAAAGTACCAGGATGGGTAAGGAGTAATCCCGTCGAAAATAAGTTTCCTTAAGTTCGGAGTCTTCTCGAACAATATTGTGTTTAGTAAAGATCCCCAAGGAATAGAAGGCCAGTCGATGAATAACTCGGTTAATGAGGATCCAAAAGTATTCCAAAAATGAAGCCCATCCTCATCTTCACAAGATAAGACACCAACTACTCTCACACGTCGATAAGGACAACTTTCCAATTTAAACATAGAATTTTCATATCCCGAAGGGAGGTTTGGTGTTCCCAAAAATGCTTTGACCTCAGAAGCCCCATGAGATTCACTAACATTCACTGTAAGACGAACATTAGAACGCCACTTTTTTAAAGAAGCATCATACCACTCTCTGCAAACCAGCCGGCAGTTAACTATATCCTTGATTGAGCAGTATCCGAATAAACTGGTTAACACCTGTAAAAAGTAATTTGATTCGTGTTTGTTTTTTTATCATTTAATGCATTATTAAGTTAAGTATGTGTTTGCATTAATTCAAAAACAAAATTGATTACCACAGAGTTCAACAGTGGGTGGTTTTCATACTCCACAATCATTGAATCCTTGATGTCCCCAGAGTTCACTGGCAACTGCTGAAGACACTGACTTAATTTTTTCATCTTTGACTTGGATCGAGTCTCCATTTTTGCCATGTCTACTATCCACTATCCACCCACAATGTGAAATTTATTTTACTATTTGTGTTATCAGTAAATAGGTTCAATGAGGAAGGATGGAGTTCAATAATATTCAGATCACTATCACTGTCATATATTCACAAAAATCCAATCCACTTCATCTTTTTCGTTCACTCACTCGACTGCTCAGTTTCAAGTGAGTTGAAAGTCGCCGTTCGAATTGCTCTCTGGTTTAGCTTGAATGCTTCTCACAAGACATTCCATAAACCACAATAATATGCATAAATACACAGAAGTAAGTGAATAGTGAATCCCCGCCAGCACCGACCTCCCCCCCAGCACTAAACTTCATGTACTGAATTTCCTGCACTGCCCCCGCCCCTGGCACCGAACTACGAGCACTGCCTCCCCTCTGTCACCGAGTTGGGTTCATAGCTTCCAAATTTAAAAACTCCGTGAGGTGATTAAATTTAATCAAACATGTTAATTTATATTGTTTGGTTAGGTAAAATCGGTGAAACCCCTACAGCCCGCTCACCCACCCGCTTTGTAAATATCTTTATCAATGGTTAGGATAGGTTTATATGGAGAGTGAAACCGGGCGAGTGGGTGGGTAAGCAGGCAGCAGGGGGAGGTCTGGTTAAATCGAAGGCTAATACTCTTGTGTAGGATGTTTAGTGCTAAAACACCGGTGGTGAGGGCAGTCCTGGTCCTTATAAAGGAGCACAACACTGTAATGAACCATTCAAAAACCACGAATAAAGTTTTTGATGGAAAATCGCCTAAATTAGAACTAGGAGAAAGCGCTAGCACATGTAAAACAACATTGATGCACAGAACTGCAGTAAATGCAAATACAATTCATAAATATATATCAGTGTGGGATAACCAGTCGTGCAAAATTGCAAGAAGTTCGGTGCTGGGGTGTGGTGCTGGAAATTCGGTTCCAACGGGGTCGGTGCTCGGTGCTGGAGGGGGTACACCACAGAAGTAAACGTCATCCAATCTTAAAAAGAACGTATTTGAATCTCGCGCGTTGTCGTATGGCATTATGGCACAGGGCTAATGTATGCATAAATGTTGCTTCCCTTACTTCCATGAGGTAAAACATGGACCTGGAAGTCTTCCAGAAAGTGTAATTATTAGGGTTCCAGTCGAAAAATGTTATGGTGAAAATGAAAATGCGAAGTACTTAAATCCAGTCGACAGCTGACAACGAAAGTAATTGCTTTTTGTGATATTTACACTTACTTTCTTTTACAAGTAATGAGACCTGGTTGCGAGTGCCGGCCGCATAAACTCACATAGCACAGTTTACTTACACAGTTACACAATTCGTGACGTGAAACGGTGGAGGGTCACCAGCTTACCATAGTGGGTCCACACTTTACTTGTACAAGATATGCAGCTAACTATAACTAACTATCCATGTGAAATGTGAGTAGAGAGGTTTCGTATCACTAGTATGGTAGGTTTAGTAGGTTAGAGGTTGGGATGATTGAAATACTTTCTTATCAGTCCTACACCCATATAAAAAGTTTAATGTGTAGTTTTGCATGAAACGCCCAAAAAATACATTTGCAATTTTGCAAACCCACTTAGGGGGTCATAACGCCACCATTTACTCTGGAGAAACCCCCCTAAAACAAGTCCCACAATCATCCCCATTAAGCTCAGGAATGACAGAGGACATGTTACTTTTTAACCTCCCCGAGGACCATACTTTAACCCCATGGGCTTGTTGATTTTGACCCCCTAATCTAAATAAACGTAGTGATAATAATCCTCATTTTTCTTATATTTTCTACCTCAGCATGTTATTATAATAATAATTAGATGATATATTGCGTATGTACTAAGCTGTGGATCCACTTTGGTAGGCTAGGGACTATCCACCCTTTCCCGTCACGTGTTGTGTAAATGTGCTTTGCCTCACAACACATGACATTTGGACCATGGCATGGACACATGGAACTTAGATGTTATAAAATTACCGAATCAGTAGTAGATTTTGGCTGATTGTAAGTTTGTTTGTTTCTTGTTTGGGAGGTTGTTTATGAACCAACTAATAATTACAGACGACAACCACGCTGGTAGGTCACTGGTAAGTTAGTTCATAATAAGCTGTTTAAGTCGACAGAACAGGTGACAGTCTTCAGTTGACAGTCAGTCAGTTGTCAGTTGTCAGTTTACGAGAGTGTATCATCAACAGATTGAAGCCAAAAGCAAACCAAATTCGGTTGCATGTTAATATAATTTTCGTAAATTGTCAACGTCAACTACTTTGTAAACAGAAGTTTGTGAATCATTAACAAAGGCATTCAACTGATTCATAATAATGTATGTTGTATGTTAACATAATCATCCATGTGTGCCACAGTTACAAATGTAGTATATTGTTGTACTTACTTAATTAATAACTTACAAACGTTACGATTAGCTGTGCTGACAAATGTTCAATATTTGCGTATTTTATTGTTGTAGCTGTACAAAATTGAAAATGAGTTTGCTGCGGGTTGTTGAGAAAGCGGTCGAAAGAGGAGACCTCAAATTAGCAAATGCCACTTTACTCAAACTTTCTCCTGAAGAGCGACTTCTGCTGCTCCCCCCCCACTCACCACATCCATGAACTAAATGAACTTCCAATTCTTCACTTCATCGCTCTACAACGCTTTGGCACTGCCAATCAACTCAACTCGAGTTGGAGAAACTGATTCAATTCTATGTCAGTAACGGCTACGACATCAGCCTCAAAACTGATAAGAAATTACTAACCAACCTACTCAATAGATTCACTTTGCGTGAGCGGGTCGCTTCCGGATTCAACTGCATTACTTGCAAGGTTGCAAGTGTGGAGCATCCAAACAATATTTTAAACTGTCACTCATCAAACATGGAGCAGATGTCAACGTTCGAGATGATCAAAAGCAGTCTG
>JAHZNA010002197.1:0-70259 GCA_027743935.1 Sinodicranocentrus sp. ZH6
GTTAATTAGAGCATCTTTTTGGGTATCGATAGCACAAATGAGAACTCAAAAAAGTCAAGCCGTTTAGGCTGGAGAGCGCGAAATGTTTTGAGGTCAAAATGTTTGGCCGGCGGCCGCGCGGCCAGGCGGCCCGACAGACTGACAAAGCAAAACTAATAAGATTCTTCGAATATATCTTCGATATATTCTGCGAAACTTAATAAAATGCAACCTTGTTAC
The DNA here is from genome assembly GCA_027743935.1 of Sinodicranocentrus sp. ZH6. Classification (NCBI taxonomy): domain Eukaryota; kingdom Metazoa; phylum Arthropoda; class Collembola; order Entomobryomorpha; family Entomobryidae; genus Sinodicranocentrus; species Sinodicranocentrus sp. ZH6. Next base: position 220 of record JAHZNA010002197.1, read on the forward strand.
GAGCATCCTTGATATTCTTAAATGCATAATTCGTATGCGGACATATCATCGCGAAGCGACTCTACAATCAATGACTCTACACTACACCAAAAAGGAGAGGAGAGGGAATAATTTCGGGCGACTATCATAGCGACTAACTATCACTGGCAACTGGCATGTAGTCGTAGATACCCTTGATATTACTTCATAAAAATTTCGGGGATGAAATGGTAATGAGAAGGTGGGTCGTGGCGTCGTGAACCCTAGCTTTCCACATTTATTCCAGTCACAGTCACAGTTTTCCTGTAGGCTAATCTTGATATTAGGTTTAGCGGTTATTTATTGACTCCCTACATACAACAAAATTTACAAGGATAATTAAAACATTGCACTGAAATTGCGGAAGGTGTCCAATTAACAATAAAGATTCGCTATGACTGAATATTCAAATGATTACGGAATTTCGCCAGAGCAAAAACTTGAACCAACAGTTTCTGGATTACTTCGAATATATGAAAGACTGGCTCACTGTCGTTATGAAAAAGAATGTTGTATCGCAAGACTGAACTCTGAGGCATGTTTAATAATTTATAGTTTTTATAATTACTTTAAAATTCAGACAGAAATAAAACAATGTTCTGATAAATAACAGACACTCGCTCCAATTTTGCGTCGTTTGGGAACTAAAGACAAGAAAAACGTTCGACTAACCTGTAAAGCCTTTAAGATATCCATCGACCATCATGTCGGCATCCATGTCAATTTAGACCAGAAAAAAGTTGGAGCAGCTAGTGGCACCCTACCACCCCCTGGAGCGTCTTCGCTTCGCCTGTGGAGCATCCAATCTCCAAACTACTTGGATCATGTTCTTAAGCGCTGGCATCTTATAACCGTAGTCCAATTTGCTGGACAAATTAGTCTCTCCGCTTTTACAAAAGTTGTTACAAGGTGCAGGAATCTGAAGACGTTGGCTTTCACAGATCGCTGTCACATGTATGCCGACATTATGCCAGTGAAAATGAATAATTTACAAGTATTGGACTTAGGTACCTCAAGTTTTATAAAACATCTTTTTATCAACAAAACAAAATTATGATGGAGGAGGTAAAAATGACTTAGTACTTCATGCTATATCTATATAGGCTGTCCAGGATATAGTGCTGAGTATGTAGGCACAGATGCTCTAGTTTGCTCCATTTGGCTTACTTATGAAATTCTTCTCAGGAAATTGATAGTTCCACAACTCAAGACATTTCGAATTTTCTTCTCCTGCGTTGAAACCTGCACCATTCTTCACCGAGCGTTGGCTCAAATATTTCGATTTTTAGCTGCACATCCTTCAATCCAAGAGTTCTGTCTAAGTTTACACCATCGGTATGAAAGATTCAACTTTCTCGCGAATGATATCAACTTTCGCAGATTTAGAATTGATGTTCCTAAAAGAATCTTGAGGAAAATACAACTACAAAAGATTCAAATAGAAACGATGGAGGCTGCATTCAGAATCTGGGATTCAATCTTGCCCGGCCAAAAAGGGATAACACAGTTAGACATTGTGAACCGGGATAGAAGATGGTTTTATTTTTCGAAACTTGTTTCCAACAATTTTTGCACATTGAAAGATATTCGAATTCATAATGTTTCTCCATTCACTACAAAAACGGCAGTACTAGATGCAGGGATTTTTAGTGGATGTCAAGCACTTGAAATGTTGTTTCTCTCGAGGTTCGAAAACTCCACCCAGGAAGTGGTATACTGTTATCCGAACAAACGAACTGAATTGTCATTCTTGGAGAGTGAAACTTCAAAGCAAGCAGAAATTGAGAATTTACACATGCTTCCGGTCACACTCAAGCATTTACATATTCAAGGCATCGTTCTCTCAACAGAGGAATTAGTTGCGACAATGGAAAAACTAAAAAACTTGCAAACTCTGGAGTTTCAGTTAACCGGCTATCACCTATTCCCTTGCTTGGAAACAGGTGGAAGTGGGGATAATGGTAAATTCGCTCAAGGCTATGGCATCGGAGTGACAAGTAAAGTTATTCAAAAAATCCTGAAAAACTGTCGGAACCTTGAAGTGCTTTTCATTGAGGAATTTGAAAATCCATGGACAAAAGTTCGAAACACAGAATTTTGGCAAGAACTCCACAGCATCAGCTCCACTCCAGGAGATGGTTATTTTAAAGAAGGCACATATTATGGAATACGAATCAGTCCGAATATTCGCATCAACTGTGACTCAACAAGGTTGGAACGTATGCATCTGGATGTGGATGTGCGTCTAAGTCAATACAATTTTGATCGTAACTGCATTGAAGAAAAATTTAGCAAGGCAATAGCTCAACTGTCTTCAGATTCAAAGGAAACTGACATGGACTCATCTTCACTTAACGATAGTTTCGTTCCAACAAAAAGTCTTTTGGAAATATTGGATAATGAAAACGGCCAACTGGAGCAAGTCAGACGTATGCTCAGTACTCAATCACCCCCTCCTGAGACGCCTGAAAAGCTAAAAGCTGAGGAAACTAGGAAGCTTGCTCAAAAATATTTTAGCACATTATACTGCGCCATTCCAAACTACCACAAAGCTTCAAGACTAATGGAGCCTTGTGAAAAATTTACAAGTTATTTTTCTCGACCTGCTACTTCTTCCGGTTATCATTCTGCGCTATGAAAATGCAGAAAAGTACAATTCTATAAAAGTTACACTTGCAATCACAATTATTGTTTTTAGAAATTGAAAGCTTCTTAAGTCACGAGTATGGATAACTATGGCCTTCACAGGTTGTAACTGTGCGCGCCATTTGAACCATTTCATGAGTTAAGGTTTTAAGTCGTTGAATACATCATTTATGCATCATAATACCATTTCACATAAGTTTAAGGGATTGCATGGCATCTCCAGTTATTTTTATTAGTAATTTAAAGTATGTAACTACTTTTTATATTATTGTGAATCTGTTTTTAAAATCAATCTATGTATCGCTATCGCATATTGCATTCGATCTGCGATTATTGCGACAAGTTTCAAAAAAAAATCATTTTCTTTGGGGTTATGTTTTGTTCCATGAAAGTGAAAATATTCAGAGTCTTTTAAATTATAATATTTGACCTGAGATACATAAGCATGTCATAGTCAAAGTCATGTGGGAGCAGGGAGTCATTTTAGTACGGTACTTACTTAACTCTAACTAAAGCCTACTATACGGAATGGACAATGGACGTCATATACGCACGCACATTGACATTGACAGTGCCCAGCACACAGCAAAGCATCAAGCATTGTTCCATTTCAACGTCTTCCTTCACTTCACCTGAGTTGTCACTTTAAGTATCTCGGTTCGGACATTTTCCTATCGCCAAGAGTTTGGTTGAATAATATCTGTTGTTGTTTATTGTTGTAGCAGGAATTTCTCCGTGTTTTGAATGAGTTTTTCAACCAAGTAAGTGCCTGCCCGTAAGGCTGTAATACTGTTAAAAAATTGTCTATCAATTTAAGTGTGCAGTGACTAAAAAATTGTTGCTTGTAAGGTTGAAGGTTGATGTCAGCGTTTGGTGAGTGTAATTTGAGAAATTTTATTATTCAGTTATTGTCATTTCCCGTTTATTGAACCGACGGTCAGAGGTCAGACAGATGTCTTATTTTTATCCAGGGGAATACTGCTGGCCGCATATTACCGTTGACAGTTAAATATGTATGTGGTTTGCGAATTGGTTCAGATGCTTATTCATTATTTAGAAATTAAGATGGAAAACGTTTCGGGTGGAGTGGGTGGTGTCTTGGTCATGGTCATGGTCATTCATGGGATATATGATGTTTGTCGGTGGGACTTCGGGACTATTGACTATTGGGTTGGGACTGACTGAGATTTTATTGCGTAGCATGATGTAACAAGCAATCTGACTAACATAAAATTCTGTGATAGGAGAAGTTAAGACTTAAATTTAGTATTTTACAATCTCCTGAAAATGACAAAAGTATATATTTTCGAAAACTCGAGAAATAAAAACTTTTCCAACTGTCAACCAGGAGTACCGTCGAATTTAATCATATTAGTTAAGAGTTTGTCTGTTGAATGAAACGTTGATAATTTCGTTTCGAATTTATAGATTGTTCGTTTACAAGTGACAAGGACAGGACATTCATATTATATTGGCGCACGGTGGATGGCTTTATAAAGAAGATGCTAACACTTTCTACAGTTTATACTCCCGCCCATCGGTAAATTAAAATTGCACCTCCGTTAAGCTATTCGCTATTTACGATGGCAGAAGTACGTGATGATGCCCTTTTTGATAACGAGGAATCGGTTAGTTTAAAAATATTAGTAAAACATGCGAATTTTATTTTTAATAATTAATAGGCATATTTAAAATTTAAAATATATATATATTGAAATGTGATTTGCATTTTTAGGAATCCGTGTCTGGCGTGTCTTCTACAAACCAATCACCAAGCACTATGAACGAGAAAGCAATGGCTACTTCTCTGCTTCTGAACGTGTCCCCAGCAGCAATCATTGAAGATGGGAATATAGTTGTAAATCCACTGGGGATAATGCAGGACCACAGGACGTTGGATATGTTAGAACAAGCGCGACAAAAGTTCAATGAAGAAAATTTCGAACAGGCAACACTCCATTGTTACATGATCCTGGATAAATATCCTCAAAATCAACAGGCATCCCTTCTACTTTCTGCAATTTGTTTAAAACGCAAGGACTTCAGTGGTGCGGTAAAATGGGGTGCGTTAGTACTTCAGAAAGACCCACAGTGCGCCGAAGCTTACCTTTACCTTGGAACCGGTTTAAGAGAAACATTTCGGTTGGTGGAAGCCATGATGAGCTATAAGCTGGCTGTATATTGGAAACCGGATTATGTTCTTGCGTACAGTTGTTTGGGGGAAACAGCTGAATTAGTCGGAGATACAGAAGAAGCTATTCGAGCTTACAATAAGGCATTACAATTTAATCCCGATTTATATACGGTTAGAAACCAGCTCGGAAATATCTTCAGAAGACTAGGAAGGCTATTGGAAGCAAAACGATGTTATGAAACACTGCTCGAAACTCATCCTGACTACGCTATTGGATGGAATAACCTAGGATGTGTATTTGATTCTATTGGTGATTTTTGGCTGGCGATTCATTGCTTTTCCAAAGCCAAACAAATAGACTCGAATAATTATGATGCATGGGCTAATCTTGGAATTATATTTGCCCGTGGAAAAATCTATGATCGAGCTATTGAAGCTTACACCAAAGCTATCGAGCTATGTCCTTGTCCTAAAAAGGCTTCCCTTCATTACAATTTGGCCATGGCATATTACGAAAGGAAAGACTTCGACAAGTCCATTAATTCAAGCTTGGAAGCCATTCATTGGCACAATATCAGTGCCACTGGAAATATTGCAAACACGCTAACACAGATAGAAAACTTGTATTGCAACTTGGGAAATAGTTTAAAGGGTAAAGAATTATTGTTGGAAGCAGAAGTGTATTACAAAAAATCGTTGGAAATTAATCCGGACCACATTCACGCACTGAATAACCTAGGAACTCTGAAACGTCAGGCAGGCCTGTGGAAGGAAGCAGAATTTTTTTACAAAAGGGCCCTTTCCATATCACCTACGCATATTGCCGCACTCTCCAACTTGGGTGAAATATTTCATCGGTCTGGACGGCCCAAACTGGGATTAGAATGTTTAAAAGAAGCAATCAAGATCGACCCATCCTTCGTAGATGCACATCGCAATTTAGGGAATTTGTATCGTGACATAAACAACTTTGACGAAGCTTTCGCTTGTTACACGAATATCATCAACTTAGTTCCCCTTGAAGCTGTTGGCTATACTTTAATTGCTGGACTGTGCAAAGATAGATTGATGTACCAAGAAGCTTTGAAATTTTACCAGAAGGCCTTAAAACGTGACGCAACTTTACCCGATGCGTATTGTAATGGAACTTATTGTTCCCTTGCGTTGTGTAATTGGAAAGATTACGATATCCAAATGCCAATGGTAGTTCAGATAGTAAGCGCCCAGCTTACGGCAAATCATTTACCTGTGGTTAGTCCACATCATACGATGCTATACCCATTTTCCCATGAACTTCGCAAGCGAATTGCAGAAAGATATTCGATAGAGATGGCCAACAATGCTGTTGTTGCGAGTACGTCACTAAATGAACTTCCTTTCAAGCATTGTAAAACTTGTTATTCTCCCTCAAACGCCATCAGACACGGAAGAGATAGTCTCTGTGGAAAATAACGTTGTCGTTCTTAACGCACCACAAGCCTATAAAGAGGTTATAAGTGCAGAGGAGATCGCTGAGACGTTTGAAACTAAGTCTAACTGTAGGGATTGTGAGAATGAGTATATTTGTATTACTCATAAACTTGTTGAAAATCCATTCAAGGGCCCAGTCATGGAAATGATTCAAAATAATAAGGAGGAAGTAAATACAGAGGGAGTAAGTTTCCGGTCTGGTGTCTACAATCGTAATTCTCTCGAAATAAGTCTTCGGAAAACTGCTTATGGCCATGAACCTCCAAATTCAGTTTTGGTAACTGCAAGAGCTCAGTATGGTCTACCCGATGATGCCATTGTGTTCTGCAATTTTAATCAGCTTTACAAGATTGATCCTCCAACGCTGCAAATGTGGGTAAATGTAAGTAAACAATAAAGTATCAATCGAGTCAATCCTGCAATGCAAACTATGTTCCAATGTTCTTACACGTGTTATAGTAGTATTCATCTGTCTAATATAATAAACTTTATGACTTGCAGTTGTTTTCTTTTTTCCTTATGATTACAGATTCTGAAGAGAGTAGAAAAAAGTGTGTTGTGGCTGCTACGCTTTCCCCAAGGTGGTGATCAAAATCTTTTAGAAACTGCGAATGCATTAGGTTTAGATTCTACTCGAATCATCTTTAGTGATGTAGTTCCTAAAGAAGAGCATGTGCGCCGGGGGCAGTTAGCTGATATTGGTTTGGACACACCTCTTTGCAACGGCCATACCACATCTATGGACATACTTTGGACCGGAACTCCAATTGTCACTTTACCCAAAGAAACGTTGCCATCCCGAGTAACAGCGTCACTGCTTATGTCCTTGGGCGTTCCTGAACTGATCGCGGAATCACCAAGTGATTATGAAGAGATTGCTGTGAAACTTGGAACTGATAAACGGTATCGGAATCTTATTCGTGCGAAAGTTACCATTTTAAAATCCGAAAGTACTCTGTTTAAGACAACCGAGTACACCAGGAATTTGGAAATTTTATTCTGGAAAATGTGGGATAATTTTAACGCTGGGAATATGCCAATGCATATAACAGAATTATCTGAGTTAAGGAAGGCAAATTCCTAAGAAAACTTTGACTTAAGTAGCATATAATCAGCCTATAATAGAGCTCATAATAATATGGTACATTGACTTTTTATTGTTCAAGAGAGTTTTTTTCATCTGTGTTCTGTTCTGTCATTTTTAAAATCCAGGAGGACTAGTATCATTGAAACTTTGATCAGCGTTAATAGATTTCTTTTCAAAAAAAAATTGTCAGCGTGTATATTCTTTAATCGGTTTTAAAGATTTAGTTAAGTTATGTGTATGTATAATAGTCATAAGTATTATTAAAAGTATACAAGTAATACCTCATAAGTCGATATCTTTGTGTAAGAAAGAAATTTATGCTAGACATGCAGGTTAGGCTTTATAGCTGCTTGTTGGTGGTATGAAAAAATATGGACTATGATGAGATTGAGAATACTGTGTTAGTTGCCGATTTTCAAGGTCAACCTATCCTGAAATGTGATGGATTGTAAAATAGAAGTAGTAACGTATGTAGGTAGGTAGAGTATTATTAGTGCTTGCATTATCCCTGTCTGATTGTGAGTCTAGAAGCCGGACAACATCAGGTTATGTTAGGTGTATACCTTTATGGGTATAATATAATTATATCAGGTTTAGGATCTTGAAAACAGATCATATAGAATATCTGACATAGAAATGTGTTGTGAGTGTGAGGGGAGGAGAGGATGATGATGACAGCTAGAGTCGAACTACCATGTTTCAACTTAACTTATCGTTTCAATAATAAATATAGTTGATAATTTAAAAGTAATATTGTTAAAACTAGATTTATTTTATTGGCTTGCCACGTAAAAGTTGTATTTATATAACTCTTTTAGTTTTAGTAAGAAGTGTGAAGAAATAAAGAGCATTCAATAGCAAATTTAGCAACATTTCAAAAATGAGCAACGGTGCCAACGGTGGTTTAATGTTTTGGCTTGTTGCAGTCAAAGATGTAGCCTTGCTATACGTGTATACAATATTTTCGTTCGCGGAATCTTTCGTTCAAATCTTTTTTCCTCAAAAGCTAAAGTCACTTAAAGATGAGATCATTTTGGTATTATAGCATGTAAATATTTTAAAATTCACCAACATCATCGTGTGCTAGAGGGCTAAAAGATTGTATTTTTTAAGATCACCGGTTCAGCGAGTGGTATAGGACGTCAGATATGCTTGGAACTTGCAGCTTCGGGTGCAAAATTAGTTTGTTGGGATATCAATAAATGGGATAATGATGCGCTCGTAAAGGAGCTGAAGAATTTAGGAGCGAATGCTGTCGGTTATGACATAGATGTTGGTGATAGGCTAAAGGTGGGGGTTACTGCAGAACAGGTATGTTCAAGAACCAAAAAATAATTATACCTGCCGATGTAAATTAAAAGTAACTGATCTTACAAACTCATAACTGATGTGTTCATTGACCAAAAAGGTGAAGAAAAATGTAGGCGATGTGACAATGGTAATTAACAATGCAGGGATCATGCCATGCCACAATTTTCTGGCTCATAACCCTAAAGAAATTTCACGCGCCTTCGAAGTCAATGTTTTGAGTCAAATATGGATTATCCGAGAGTTCCTACCGAAGATGATTGAGCGTCAACGTGGACACATTGTTGCACTGAGCTCGGCTGCAGGATTAATTGGAGCTCGGAACCTCACTATATACAGTTCAACTAAATTTGCTATGTAGAAATTCTGAAAACTAGTATATTCCATGTACCTGATATCTATTTCGATTGAAAGTTTTTATATGCAAGGAATTTCTTAATGGATTTTACGCTTGTACAGAACCGGATTCATGGAAGCCTTACAGGACGAAATAGCGAACTACCCAACACCGGTGGATATAAAATTCACTACTGTGTATCCCACGCCTTGTCACACATCATTTGCCAAAAATGTAGTTCATACTAGGTAGGTTCATTCATACTAACATCACTATTTAATTTGTATGGTTTATTTTTGAAACGTATTGAGGTGATTGGGTAGAAACTAGAAAGTCATTCAAAGGGGTTACGTTTTCTTTACAGATTTCCTTGGATTGTACCAGCTTTCACCGAGCCAGAGTACGTTGCTAGAAAAATTGTTGAAGGCATCCGAAGAAATAAAGAAGCAATATGCGTTCCCTCGTCCATTGTCGTGTTTGGCTTTTTCCTGAAGTAAAATTTCATTTTCGAAGTGTTGTGTGTCATGTCCTTCGTGTCATATATGTTTAATTTTGTATAATGTATTTGCTTTTAACGGTTTGGTGTCTATTTTCATTAGATCTCTTCCGCCAAAAGTGTTTTCTGCATCAAAGAAATTGTTAGGTGTATACGCTGAGCCAAGAGCCACCCCGTGAAAGAACTGAATGTCAACAAGTCAATAAAGTGCTTTATATACATAGACTTCTAATTTAGACTTGATTTGTATGGCTGTAATTTGATACGTCAAAAATAATTATTGTTAAGTAAGCGTGAATGGATTACTTTTTTGTCTAGTCTTCCATTCAAATATTTTTTTTTAATTTCGTACAATACTCATGAAATAAAAGAAAACGTGCTAACGATAAGTAAAAATCTGTGTGCTTATTTTAACTCATAAATAGCCGCGACTTTGGAAGTCTTTTATTGAACTCGCTTCGCTTGATTCAGATGTTCAAATTCATATCCAGAGAAATTTTAAAACTGCAACAATAGAGGCGATGCAGGAATGTGAAAGAATTAGTTAGAGGGAAAGCTCTTTCTGTAATATTTTTAAACTGCTTGTAAGTATCAATTATCAATTTAAATTGGTGTGATACTTATATAATCCAAGCTGCAATCTGCAGAGTTGGAGACATCATCGGTTGGATAAATGTTGAATAACGTCGAAGTTAAATAATCATTCTACATCACTGTATAAATAACAATTAAAACAAGTAGAAATACAGACTTTCCGAAGCCAAAAAAAACCGCATTTTTTCAGCTATGAACAAGAAGAGTAACAAAACAGTGAACAAGGACTTGTAAAAACAAAAAAAACTTTTAAACATTGAAGCCGATATGTTAACGCTAGTAACCTATAATCTCATACTTCATGCAACTATGCCTATTTCCTAGAAGTACGTGATCGCGACCGAGATCTTGAACGCGATCTGCTTGAATCTTTTGAGTGCTGTCGTCGTTGTCGACGTCTGTGTCTTTCTCTGGACCTAAAAAATAATTAGTAATAATATCCATGTAAATTAATCAGTTTATTGCCATTCTGCGTATCCGAACTTGAAAACTGATTGAATGAAGCTAACTTACGTGCTCCTAGATCGGGATCGTGACCTGGAACTAGATGTGCTTGATGAAGAAGCTGATCGTGACCTTGATCTAGACGTTGAAGTCTTTCGCTTAGAATTTTTCTGGTCATTATTATCAGACTTGCTTTTTACCTTGCTATCTTTATCTTTATCCTTATCTTTATCTTTATCATCGTCTTCAGTGACACCCCAATCACTTAAATCGTACTTGGATAAGTCTCCATCCTCATCCTCATCATCGTCGTCATCGTCTTCCTCGTCATCTTCGTCTTTCATGCGCTTGTTCTAGAATACATAGCCATACATGAAAGGCAATATCTTCAACAAGATGTGGTCAATGTCAATACACTTACATTTTCATCGTCAGATATATTTTTCCGTTCCTTAGGTTCAGCCTTAACTAGTTCAGTTGTTTCATCATCATCATCATCTGGTGTTGGTTTCCTAAACTTCTTCTTTTTACGACCAAACTACAAAACAGATTTGTTGTACGTTTATGTTACAATTAATTGCGAAAATCACACTACTGTCATACTGTCAACATTTGTCATTTAAAGCCATACTTCATCATATTCATCATCCGACTCCTCTCGTTCAATGTATTCTACCGTTCCACGATCATTGTAGCCACCTCCATACCCAGTGCGTTCTTCAACTTCACCAAACTTTTTGGCATTACAAATATTACAATGTTGTCGTCTAGACCAGTTCACATTTCCACACTTTGTACATTGCCAGTCATCAGCACTGAATAAACCACGACTTCGTTCTGCCGCAGCTTTTCCGATTTCAATTCCTATCTGCTTCTTTTTTGGCTCATATGGTCTATCTTTCCCACATCTGTTGCAGGAAGACCTCCGTGCAAAGTTAACATTTGAACATCTGTCAGGTCAGAAAGGAAAAATTAATAACACGCTTGACATCATAAATAATACGATAGTTCGAATTCTAACGAGTAATGATAATGATAAAATATATTGCAGGTAGCAGAACCACGTACTCAGCATCTGGACATGTCCAGTCCCCATCAGTTCCTTTGAATTTTGTCGTGGATGACGATGACGACGATGAGGCAGAGGCAGAGGCTGAGGCTGAGGTGGGTGAAGACATCACACGACTAGTGCTTGAATATTATACACCAACTTTGGCGTCTACAAAAACCAACACAATTAATTACTATTTACATATAACGTGCCATTTAATATTTGTGATTTTCCTCAATAAAGCAAACCCAAAAGGGCACAACGTTTGAAAGTTGAACAGGACAAGTACAAGGACGATGACCGTCAAGTCAACCGTGTTATATATCAACAAATGATCAGCTGTCAGCTGAGAGCCATTGATATTAATAATAAACTATCAACAATGAATGAACTCAAATGACCGGCACCGGAAGATTGCAGCAAATAAAGTCTTACCAAATTCTAGATTAGTACGGTTCATCTAAATCGAAACGCCGGAGAAAACATTCCACTCGACAAGACTCAAAATACAAAATACACGTTGCTAGTTCATAAATACAGCTAATGTAATAAAATCGCCACATTCCTAGTTCTATTCAGACTTCAGGTTAATAACTTACGGCACGGATACGGCTAGGCACTTGGGCCAGGCCCCTTGGCTTGTGACAAGGATATAAGAAAACAAAAATTTCTACACCATCCTGATCCAATTGGCAAGAGTGACAAGGATCTGATAAACTTAGATGGGCTTCGGTTGGGCTACAAATTAACACAGCGAATGCAGAAAAAAAACGTAAAGTCAAATTAAAACTTCTCACTTTAATGATGTCAGATTATGTATCCTATAATCATTAATCATTGTGTTAGCAGTTATACAACTTACAACAACCTCAAAGAGCTTAAATCATGCATACCATACCACCAAACCTCTTCCTCTCGCATCCGCATCGATTGGAAGATGCCTAAGTTGTGAATGTACATCTTAAAAATAAAAACAAGCTAATCTTTAAATTTGGCTGCAGTGCCGGCTTGGGGCATTCTAATACTTTACTAATGTATTGGGTATGAAGGCCAATGCGATAAACAAAGTAGCAGATGGTGGTCTTGAGCGACAAATGGGCTAACATTGAGTGATAAAAACAGCGGGAAAAATGCACCCTACATTAATACAGGGTTTATGTGGAATGTATTTACATTTTATGCAAACAATGTTTACACTCGACGGTACATACAATTTTTGCACGATATGTGCGTACATATGTATAAGATCTACACACATGAGGTCTGGGTTTGGAAGTTGAAAAAAGTTGATTCTTGCTGTTCGAAAAGTCAATTCTGCTGTGTTCGGGATTTATGGCTAGTCAAATTTAACAGGGAAAATGCCGGTGAGAGACTAGCTTCATTACAAGCTGAACAACGTCAACGTCACAGTTTTCGTTAAGACAAACGGCGAATTGTTACGTTTACGTTACTCTATACTATACACTGTAGTGCCGTAAAAGTCACGGTCATGACATGTCATTTGTCTTTTGACGTTTAAGATTGAGGTTGTAAAGATAAAATCTTTTGTCAAAGGAAAGGCGGAGTACTACTGACTTGTTGTTTGTATTTTATGTGAAATCATCCCTGTGTTAGTCGTGATTGTGAAAATGTTAGAATTTATTATGAGAACTCGTGTTAAATACATCGCGGTAGGGCTGATTTGCTTATTTTTTGTAATTCTGTTTTTAACGAGTGCCGGAGATAATACTGAAGAAGAACTGGTGTTGGATCAGCTTAACCAAAAACTTATCTCGGTTCGGGTAAGGCATAAGTTTAAGAAGTTAAGTAATACATAATATGTGTATGATAAATGGACAAATCTACGCACAGAATATCAAGTCACAAGTGCACCTATTTGTTAATATTAATGGGTCTATGGATGTTTCTGTTTTAAGTCATGTTCTTCAGTCAGTCCTATCCTATTGTATCGTATCCTAACAATTCCCTACTTGCATTCAGCATTGTTGATTGTGACTTGAAATTTAATTGCCCTTGAGAGTTCCGTTAAAATTCCGTTGTACGTTGAGACTGAGACACCCTATTGTTATCTTTATTCGGGTAGGGTGGGGTCGGGGACTTGAGTTGTCAGTTGAATATCTACGCTGAAAATGGATTGGTGTGAAGATCTGGCATGGCATGGTTGATGGCTATATATACACGCAGTCAGTATAGTTAGTCGTCGTCATTTTTAATGTTGAATTGATTGAATGTGGTGTGCATTGCATGGATGGAGTACAGAGCGTGGTTTAATTGATGGACTTGCAACAATCATATGCAGGGATTTAGGGTGTCTTTTGTGCATGTCATGTGTAGGTAGGTTGTAGAAGAGAAGATCGGTCAATGTGTAGGGTGCAATATAAGGTTAGGATATATCGGACAGACAACAGTGGCACCGCTAACCAGCCACCGGTTCGGTTACCAAACTTTGATTATTCTGGTTTACACCCTAAAGATTACTGAATGATTCTTGTTACTAATTTACTTCCTATGACTAGACTTTCCTTAAGGTTTGGAGTTTGATTGGGGTAGTTTGATGTGTACCTTTTTTTGGCTGAGGTCTGCTTATGGACCCTGGACGGTCCAGGCTGGACCCCAATTTTTTTTAAATCAAGTTGAAAATTGAATGTTGAGTTGAGAATCGAAATAATAAGTGAGTTGGAAGTTTGTAAATATCTTTCTAATATGTTAGATAGGCTAGGTTTCAGTTAAATCAGTGTGTTAGGTTAGGTTAGGTAACGTAACATCCGATTCTCAGCTCAAAATTCAATTTCAACTTGATTTTTTTTTAAAAAAGTTGGGGTCCGTAAGCAGACTTCAACCCTTTTTTCTACATTCCAATCCCAACCTGATAAAAAAAACAAGGCCAATAGTGAAAGTTAAAAATTAAGTTTAGGTGTGGCATTATGCAGTAATTTAATGAATAATTCAATAATTTATAATGTTTGGAGGTCTATAATTCCAATAAACTTACTAATTTAAGAAATATGAATACCCATTTGTTGACAGGGAAAGGATTATAAAACACATGACCTCAAAAGGAACGTTCTGGTCGGAAGGGATGTGGTAGACTTCGGAGTTCAGTTTTACTCAGGAAAAGAAGCCGTCCAAGAGGTTGACAATGAAAAGAAACCATTCCAAATTCACAAAATCCATATCTCTAATAAGGAAAGGGTGAAGGCTGACCTACAATGCCAAGATGCTTTCTCCACGTTTGGAAGACTCCTACCACCTGGAGGAGCGTATAAATTTTCAGTCACAGACTTGTTTGCCAAGCGTCATTATTGGTGCCATGTCCGCTACGGCACATCAGAATACTCATTCCGAGCGTATGGAGAAGGGGCTCCTAGGGATAATAATGTTATTGCTTTGCATAAAGATGGAGCGTACATTAATGGAGTTAATTATCGAATGGGTGCGTCGAAACCAGGCGAAGAAGAAGACGAACACGTCAACAAAAATGATGACTCTAATCCTGATCCTGTTAAAGAAAAAGAGTAGTGATAAATTAATTGTGGCTTGAATGAAGGATTGCTGGAAAGTTACATGCAGGCAGGTTCCAGCAATTAACGTTTTTATTGTCAAAATATCCAAATACGTAGATTGTTGAACCCGCTGATAATCGTGTTTATTTCTTCAGTCATCACAATAGTTCGCTGTATTTCAATTTGTTGTTAAAAATTTGCTTGGTGTTATTTGCCGTGATTCACTAATTAATTATATATTTTTCTCGAACTCTACAAGTGTAATCAGCAATTTTGTATGTGCCCCGTTGTGATATAGTCTAATGTGTTTATTAAATGTGTATAAATATGATAATTAATAATGACAATTTCTGTCGTGTTGAGATAATTTTTTGTTGTATTTGGATTATTTGGCTTGTGCTTGCTTGTGATTACAGGTATATCTGGAATGTTTAATATGTATTAATGTCAGTTGTTGTATGAACTATGAACCATAAATGTGTTTAAAGCAAGGTTCGAAATGAAATATGGAAGTTTTACTGTATTATTTTATTACTACTTTGACGGTTATTGTATCAGTATCCTTTCTTAGTAATATGCCTTGAACGAACTGGGGAATCTAGGGTTGTCACAGTTGTGTACTTATGTTCCTTTACCAGTGGATGATCATTCTAAGAGTAAATATTCTGTTAAAATCATCCGGGTCCTGCCTGTCACCATTGTATTTTGCATTATTATTTTTAATATTCTTTGTATTTTGTTGACAACTTCATCAATTAGTTTTTTGGCTGATATTTTTGTACATATACGTTTAAATAACCCTCAGCACAATCAGAGGTAATTTCTAACTACTTATGTTGAATGTTAGGAGTACTGTTTGTGTTCCGAAGTATCTAGTGTTATGACAGAGAGATAAAAATTGCCTGTCCGACTGATGGTAATAAGTTGTATCTGTACATGGATATTTTGTCATTTATACATGCCTCGTAAATAACAGCCCTGACACAGGACCCTTATAAGGGAAAGAAGCAATTCTATTTCTAAATTGTGATACCTTCATTTAATAAATTCTGGTACATAATGAATAATTAAGTATCTAGGTATATATCTATATAGGTATTATTATAGTAAAACCTTTTGAATAATTCTTTTATTAGTTTTAAAGAATGATCATAGCAATTTATTACTAGTACTCTGTAGAGCTCGAGCTCCATTTACTTAACGCTGTCAAAGACGAAGAAAAAATAAAAGAGCTTCGTATTTTGTACTAAGTACTTACTGATTGATGTCTATGAGCTGATGTTAATGCTAGATCAATGCAATTTTTAGATCAAAAGTGGAAGCGCAAAAGAAGCCAAGGAACAATTCTGTTATAAGCGCTGCTCAACAGCTCAACCAGCCGAATTATCTCATAAAAACAAGTACATCAATCGACTCATCTACTGAGCTTCTTCGCTTCAAATGACCAAGTACGTAAACCAAATCGTTTAAATTGTGTCGAAATTCTTTGTCAAGTTTTTTAACACATCGATTTACTGAAGCAAGGCTAGTTACACCAATATTTAAATATGTATACAAATAATGGTAAGTTTTGAACATTTCCGGATTATATATAACACTTAATTGTATACTCTCAAAATGCCCGAACAGGCATGAATCATATTGCAATAAGATGAACATTTATTTAAAAAACATGGAAATCCCTGTCGACGATCTTGTCTTAAATGGCGAAGCCTATTTATTTAGCTTGCGATAGCTAAATCTATATAAAATGGCACCATGATCCGTCCGTCAATGTACTTGACCTTATTCAGATAGATAATATCTCGTCACACATTAATTTGAATTTTTCAGTTATGCAATTTCAAATTGAGCAGATTTGTATTGCCCATTATATTGCACGAAAACGGGTAGATTTCAGTGCTTATTCTACAATCGCACTTCTCACATTACTCACATATTATGAAATAAATATTTTGTAGCGGTCTAACAAGTCTTCAGATTTAGAAAATATGTTTGAAACCTCATTCGAAAGCCGCTGATGAGATGAGAAAACCAAAATAATGAGGAGTCAGCTTTCACCTGGCCATTTCTCGATGCTTATCCAGGCTTATTATTTCCATCATTCGACATCAAAATGTCATTCAGGCTAGAGAATTTCAATCTTTCATATCCATATTCATATAACCTTTTGTAAATTATGTAAAATGTTAAATGCTTGACCTGAGTAGTACCATGCAATGGTTATGATATACAATGGTTCAAATCAAGTGCTTATCGTTTGTGGCTTGTGAAAAGGAAATTTAGTAAATCGATCTAGTCTTCTGGAAAACCAAAGGAGTCGTCAAATCAATATGCAATTTCTACAAAACCATGAAGCACCCATTCATCTCGTCGCATATAGCACTAGTACATTTTGGCAAAACCAAAAGCAATCATTTACTTTCTGTTGAAGCTTCCCTGTTATTATTATTACATGTCGAAGAGATGTTATATGTGTCTATCTCTCTAGACAATATTGTGCCAAGCCATGCATTCACAATTTCCTTTAGGTCCATAAAAATGTAGGAAAAATGCTGAGACAATCTAGCAGGATTGTCAATTGGCTTTTTCCTTTTTCATTCTTCCTCAAAGGCATTCCTCACAATTTTTTGGTTGTGGATGGACGAAAAAATGATGAAGATTTGACTTTTTCAGCAAACACATACAACCACACAATTCGGAAAACAAACAAGAAATTTGTATTTGCAATTTTACTTCCTGAATAACGAGCTTTCTAAGAGGATTTTTACCTCTTATTTTGGTTACCACTTACATTCCCGTTATTACCGCTCACGGCTTTCACATCGCTTTGTTTTTCTTTATGTGCTTGCCACATATAGCAAGAAAGTGTTAAGAAGACATATACATAAAAAGCATTCTCTTTTTTCATGTGGAAAAATCTCTTCAATCATCACTCAAGTAATGTTTGTCAAAAGAGCTAATACCATACACACCTTCATGGGGAATTGGGAAAAAACAAGTGATGGCTTTCTAAGAAAATATGTACACACTTTCTTATAAAAATATTACAGCATCGGATATATGTCCATATGAGTGGGAATAAAAAGACAAATATAATCCTAGATTTAAGTTTTCTGACTGGAGTCGAAATAGGAGTGCATAATGAGGTGAATTCTTCCACTCTCTTTTTATTTGTCTTGTTGATCTACGCCTTCCTTTATCTCTTTCAGATAGTGAAGACTTTTGTATATGGAATTGAAGTAGAAGATAAAAAAAAGTTGAAAGGGGCTTTTTCGAATAGAATATGAAAAGGGAATTTCCTTCGAAAATATACGTTTTCTCACTTTTACGTCACACAACACGAGCATTTTCGCATTGACTAACGAAAGAGATAAGATTTTTGAAGACGTGTCGTCGTTCCTCACTACTTTCTTATTTACTTCTTGTGCAGATGTTTCCCACAAATCATACAAGATTGTCAGCTCGTTGGCTAACTCTCAAGTTTAGATTGGTTGGTTTTTTTGCGTGAGATTACTTCACAGGAATGATGTATAATATTGTGTGAGAAAGCAAATGACTTGAGTACAAACTGTGCTACTACCTGGGTTTCATTTGAATATATATTGAAAACTCTCATCATCAAGTTTATCTCGTCCAGATGTACGTCATCATTTGATGATTTGACTATTTGGGAATTTACGTTAATCAGTCAAGTTTTTGGAAATAGTCACTTCCGGAATTTCTATTCCTACTATCTGTATAGTAGGCGTCCAACATCTAATCAAGAATGAGAGGCTTCAGCCTTCTGCGACATTATCGGACGATTTCATCGTGAAGAAGTTTATTAAAGAGATATAACTTTTGAAGGCGTCAAAACAATATTCTTTATATCTTTTCCTACTACTCCTTCTCTCTAATCTCTCTTTGCCTCTTCAGCTGGAAGATAATCTTTTGATGCCGACGATGAAATGGAAGTAGAGAGGGTGGAATAAGTGACATGAAACAATTACCTACAATCGTTCCTCCTTCACTTGACAATATTCCCCTCATCACATTCCACCACTCTCTCGAGCTATCATCGCATATCATAGGATAATTTGGAGGAGTCATAACTCACACTAATAAAATGGTGACTGGCTTCGCTACATTTAAGTAGTACTTCATTAGCATACGATGATATTATGCATTTTGGACGAAACACTTGAGAGTTTTGTTGGAAGAGATGTGAAGAATGCACACACAACATTGCGGTGCAGAATAGCTTTTGCTCATCTACACTTGCTCAAGTGTGAGTGTGGGAGTTTACTCCAATATATATGTATCAAGTTTGTAATCTACTTTAACCTCACGGCTAAAAACGGGATATCCTTCGTCTCATAATATGATGTCGTGTGTTGTTGTTGGAAAGCTATGAAACATTTATTTCCCCACACGACAACGCTCACACACACCACCACCGAAACTCCACTTAACGCTACATGTGTACATACAAAATGTGGAGCTTCACCGTGGAAAATAATTAATAAACGGAATGGCTCTCGCGCCAAGCTTATCATTCGGAGAGCGAGAGAGTGGGAATGCATGAAATATGAGGTATGACTAATTGCCTTCCATTTTCAAAATACATTCCACCAGAGCTGAATAGAGAAAAGGAATAATATCAACGGAGGTCTCCCTTCTGGTTTTGCTACAGTTTTTGTAGTGAAGTGAGTGGATTTTTTTTTAAAAAGTTGATGGCCAACTAGTAATGCTTTCTGTAGTAAATGTTTTTACTAAAGGGAAAAAGTAAGTGAGACACACGTAGTTTCCCGTTTATTACATGATGGAGTCTGTTTTTTACGCGGAGAAACAAAATACATACATGAATCGCTTTAGCTTTTCGGATGTCGTGCCTAAGGCTCATAATAAATATTACAAGTAGGCATTAAATGCAGGCAGAAAGGAAGGTTGCTTCAAGGAAACGGACTGTTTTAACAGTTTGTATACTTTACGATAGGAGATTACTTTTAGGAATATTTGAAAATCTAGTGGAGCATGTATACTTTGTTGGAATGGGGGTTGTAGTAGCTGTTTGTTTCAAAAAGTGTGTTTCTTTCCGGGTTTTTTATTCCGTGTGGCTGGAATAGCTGTAGCCTTTTTATTTTCATGAAATGTACAGAAATATATTTGATGTAATAAATCAAGTGGAAATTATTATAAATATAGTTAAAAAGGCAAGAAATGGTAAAGGGGATAAACGTGCATTGACAAAATTACATTGCGATGACTATTCCTCATGCGTGTGTGTAGGATATGAATGATAAACCGGAAATATAAGTCATTTGTAATTACCCTGAAAAATTCTAAGTTTTTTCCGGGGCGGAGGAATCATTGTGATAAATGTAGATTACGAGAATTCTGTTATTTTATCGCTATTTGCTGTATTTTTCGGGTTAAGACAATCTCCAGAATGGAAAATCCACCTTTGGGAAAAATCAAACTCTGTTGGTTTTCATGTATATCGGAGCTTAAAGCAGCACTGAGCACACACACAAGGATAAAGAGTGTTGCATTCCCTTAGTCTGTTTTTTGTGTGTTATTTTCAGAGACAAAACTCCACCAGCTTGACGTTCCCCGCTGGAGTATCTCTCAGCAAGAGGAATAGAGAAGACGATAGCGGTACACGGAGTTCCACTCTTTTACTTGTCATGTAGGCAAAACTACGCTGACTTTTTCAATCTCATCTCAGTCTTGTGTGAGATCTCAACCGAGTCACAGCACAGAGTCATCCTTTTTGAGAAAGAAAATTTGAGTTTTGTCCTCACCTTTTTGATATTCATGAAGAGGAGAAAAGCAAAGTTGGTAATACTTTTCACTCATTTCCCCTCTGTTAACCAAAGCTAAAAACACAAGTTTGAGGGGAAGTTAGGCTCAGAAGAAAGCAATCGTTTTTTCCGGATTGTTTATTTCACTCTAGGAAACTTTTTCGATTTCAATAAATTTCTGGGAAAAAGTGAAATTAATTTTTGTTGAGGGGTCCCATTCAATAGATGAAAATCCCTTGAAGAATTTCGGTGCGCTTGGGTTACCCACTTTTTGCGGTGATATGGGATGAATTGAGACACTCAGCATAAGTAAGTCGGCATCCTTTATGCCAGCATGTCAACGTCAACACAGCTTTCTCCAAAGTTTTCCCGACAAGTTTTGCTATTAACAAGGAAAGAGACATGATCACATGTGTTCCATTTCCTGAAATTGGGTAAAACCCTTACCGGCTAAATTATCCATGAGACAAGACTAGGGCAACATTCAAGAAAATTGTATCAGGTGGAGACTGCAAAGACATCTTCAACAAGAAAACTAGTTTGTGACTTGTTCATTTATATAAGATGACATAAAAAAACCTTTTGTTTTTCTTGGCAAACCTCTCTCCACCAGAAAAGGGAAAATTTCCCTGACCCAAGTGACATTTTGTGAAAGCTTATGCATAAAGAAAGAAATGACTTATTTATAAGAAAAGACAATTCTTCTCTGTGAACCCTATTTAAATAAACATATCGCCCTAAATTTCTTCCCCCTAGATCAGCAATCTTTCCCCATCCCATTTTTTCTTCACATGGACTCACCCAAGTGGAAAGCTAAGGACAACATTTTTGTAGAGTGATCTTACAAAAAAAAATTGATTCTTAGCCACATATGTATTGTTCAATAAAGTCTATTATTTTCCATCAGAAAAACTCCATCTGACTGGAAAACCCAAGAAGAGTGAAAGAAACAGGCGAGATATTTTTGTGTTTGTTCAGCTGAGTGAAATTCACTCTTCAAGAAAAAAGAAACAAGGATCATGAAGCTCATAACGCAATATAGAGATATACTCTTGACTACAACAATAACAACAAGTAGTGCTAAATCTAAGTAAATACTAGAGAGAGAGTGAATTGGTTAAATTTGAAAGATAGAAAGGAAAAGAACGTGCGTTATAGAACGTGTTTCCAAAAGAAAGAAAGGAAAATTCTTCCTCCAAGGTTTCCCAGGCCCAGCTCAATTTCCAAAAGGATCTACTCGTCCAAAAGAAATTTGTAAAGCCACTCAGTGAAACTAGGTCAGCTGTGGAAGAGTAACAGGAATAGAACCTGGTCTACTTTGGATAGAGCAGCTGTGTAAAAAAACAACCTTCCATTCTACACCTTTTCCTCGTCATCTTGCTTGATTTACTTTGTACGTTGAAGAACCACGGTGAAATAAATATATAGAAAAGCGTCCCTCCACAAAAAAATTCTCCATGTCACAACTCTTCACACATACCCACATCTGGTGTGAAACTCGTTGAAAAAGAAGCTGACAATTTGGAAGATCATCAACATCCCTACCATCCTGAATGGAGCGACAACGAGGTCGAAACTAGGAGAAAAGGCTATTTTCCGGAAGTAAGTGTGAAACGTGGGGTGAGAGCAAAAGTAGACAGGAACATGCGAACCTGGATTTTTTGAGGTGTGGAACAAGTATCATTAAAAGAGTTTTCATCATCACTTTTCTCTCTCTCCTCTTATCATCATGATCTTGGTAGAAGTTAGCTATACAAAAACAAGTTGTTGGAGACGGGATGATACGTAAGGAAGAGGAGAAAAAACTCCGTTTTCACCATTTATTTGCCACCTCTCTCAGGTGGGAATGAAAGGGGAAGCTTGAGTGAGGGTTTTATTTACTCTAAGGATTATTATTCTTCTACGCAATGAAATACGAGAGATAAGAAGAAAAAAATACTCTTGTGTGGCGTAGCAAGACACACAAAAAAACCTTGTGATTTGAACTTGCCAATTTTCTTCTGTGGTCTCAATCCCACAGTCCAGCGTGTTGTGGTGCTACTGGATATCATATCAAAGGAAAAAGGAGAAAAAAGACCTGAAGTGAGAGAGAGAAAAAAACGAAAACTGTTTCCAACCGAAGTATCAAATATCAAGGTAGGTTATGTAATTCCCTTTAAAAGGTATCTTTTATTTTTGGCTATACTCTCCGTGTGCGGAAGGACAGTAAATCAATTCATTTCACGTGAGTTCCCATTGCCTCTACCTCAAATACTTCAGAGATAATGGTACAAAGGCAGTTACATAAGATAACAACGATGGACATCCCAGAAAAAAAGTATCGTTACAACGTAAAAAAAACCTGGATAGGGAAAAAGGTAGAAAGAGCAGATCAGTACATTCATAAATCCTGTCAACCTAACTTCACCTTGGGTTTTTGCCCTCTTCTTCAGAAAATCGAGGATAGGAGAAGAAATATAGTATCAGCACTTTTTTCTTAAAGAAACCCTTTCTTTTTTTTCTACAGGAGTTACTCCACTGTCCTATATATAGGTAGAAAAAAGTAGAAGATTTTTTTTTCTATAGGGGGAGGGTGTAAGATGTTTGAGTTCTTTTGTGCGAAAAGGGAAACCCTCAACTTTACTTTTTAATGTACTTAGCACACTGGCAGTATCTCGACTCGTTGACATAAATCAACCGTCAACGGACCCAACCTTTCTTTAGAGAAAAAAATCTTCCATGGGGCTTTTTGGTATACCTATAAAATAACGCAATCTGTCTTTAAAGATTTTTTCTCTTTTAGCTTGGCAAAATAGCTTGGATAGGTAGGAGAAGGAAATGTGAAATATTCTTGAAGATAAGAAAAAGGAAATGAAGCTACTCACCTGCAATTACATAACGTTATGTGGTTTTATTGGTGAAGAGAGAGAGAGCTAGTCAGGGAAAAATTTACGCATTCCTATAAATTATTCTGATTCAGGGATGCAATTCGGAAAGAAAAAAGGGTAGATTTTTTTCATGCATTCCCCCACTTTTTTTATGAATTTGGGAAAGTCGGTGAAAATAAAAGGAGGGAAAGTTGCTGTTATTTTTTTATTCCTTCGTATATCCCATACATTTTGCAAGAGTGACCAGAAAAGCGGATAAAAACTCCAAAATGTAGAGAAAGGGCAAAGGACGCTGTGTTTTATGGGAATGTTTGCATCATGTATAAAAAAAATTAGACGAAAACACAAGACTACCTTGTGTTCCAGTCATTTACCATCATGATTGCCGAGAAAAAGGGAAAGAGATGGAGAATTGTTTTTTTTTCTCTCCTAAAAGTAGGTAAAACTAGCCCCATTCCATCCACCTTTCTTTCTTACTTATGCATAATCTTGTCTCTTCTGCTCACCGAGGTGAATGGAGAAAGTCGAGCATATCTCTGGAGAAGGTGCGTTGTTCAGTGGATGATTTTTATGTGCAATTTTCCAACTTTGTATTTTCCACGATATGGCGCATTTTCTCGACTCGAGAAGAAACACTGTGGATAGCTACTTAGCATCTTATTGTCTTGTTGGAGAGAGGAACTATAATGTAATATGTAGATGTAGACATAAGTATACAGGAAAAACTATGCATGCTTGTCTATAAAGAATCCCATACATGTTGAGTCGTTGAGAGTAAGAATCCATGTAGATTGTTGGAAGGTTGACGGGATGTGAAAAGCCTGGAGTTTTTCTGTTCCACAAAAAACCAAATAAAAAACTCGAGCTTAGCTACGTGTTTGTAAAAAGGAAGTGGAAGAAAGGAAAAATATATTCTAGAGTTGTCCCTCCTCTCAAGCTAGTTGTGTGTGGATGTGCTCACTCATGTTCACCTAGTTTACGCTCACTTTACTTTTTTGGGTAACGAGATTCTTGGAAATAAAGTCACTTTTGGAGAGTAGTGATGAGTGCTTGGTAACTTTGTAAAAAATCTCATATCGTTTTTCTATCTAGAATGGCTTGTGAGAGTTTTTGTCAGTGGAGTAGCTTTATACCCCTTTTGCGGGGAAAACTTTCCTATATTTGGGGTATCATCCTCTTGTTATTGTCCTTCTATTGTCGATATTAAATAAGGGGACGAGGGGAGAATTTGTTTTGAGAGTAAACAACAAAAATTGTCAAGATAGAGAGAGAGAGAGATTTTTTGTGGAAAGTTTATCTTCATTTTCTACAATGGTCACACCTTTTGACTCGAATGAAGAGAAAAGTGATTTGGTTTTATAGCTGGTCAGTCATATTCCCTCGTGGGAAGGAGGAAACAGGGATATAGTCCATTTTCAACTTGGTAAAGGTTGACGAACCGTGGAAAATAAAAGTAGAAAAATATTGTGTACAAGTTTGTATGTACACAGGTCTATTTCGCCCTTCAGTGACCACGTCTGGAAACTCTGGAATAAAAGTTTATTGAGCTTTTTGCACTTTCCTTATCATCCTCTCAATAGTATAATCCTTTTTCTTTGGAAAGAGTACACAAGTGAAATGCAATTTGACGTCATTTTGTTCCCACTCTACATATCAAACTCGGGATATGATAAGCTCTCAAAGTTCCACTACATTGGGAACACTCTACATGCATGTATTTTCCTCCAAAGTTGGGCATTTCCCGAAATATAAAAGTTTTCCTTAGAAGTCAACCACCTCTCAAGTGGAACTTGGTAGTGCTAAATTTCCATCGCTCCCAGAGCTAATAAAAAAGGCTCCAGTTTAGCCAAGAGTTGAACAAGGATCAGGCAGAATAACAATCAAGGCTTTTTCTCTTTTCTCTCCATCTCATTCCAAAGCTGTGAGGAAAGCGGAAAATCAGCTAACTAGCATAATAATAACAGTGTAATCCAGCCCTGCTGAGAGAAAACTAAACAAAGATTTTATCAAAATTCCCATCATTATGTTGATAATCAGAAAAGTAAGCAAAGCCCATTTTCCCATGCTTTCTCTCTCTCTCTCTCTCTCTCTCTCCCTTCCAACTAAATTTCCCATACTGCCAAAAAGAGAAAAGTGAAGTCAAGGGGAAAAATAGAGCTAAGGATGAAAAAAGAATCCAAGGGAAAGCGAAAAAAAAATGGTGAACTGCCGCAGTTTCTCTGCAAAGAAGGTGCAGTCCAAGTATAAAAAAACAACGTAAAGCTGACTTTTCCTTTACTCCATTTTTTTCTTCTCTCTCTTCCATCTTTTTCCTTGGTTCGTTTACACAAACAAGGGGAATTGGAGGATATAGCTTGACATGATATTTATTTAAAAAATACAGAAAAAAAACTATATATATATATATATTTCTATTACTTAACTTGCACACATGAAAAAATATACAGTTCATATATTTTCAAAGTGTATATCATATTTAGCAATATTATTTACGAATAATGTAAAATGATGACAAGAAGGACAGGTTCTTCACTCCTGTAAATTTTCATCATCCGATCTTGTTATCCTGTTATCTCGCCAAAATATACAAAAAATTCTCTCCTTTTCCTGTATTGGTATGTGTAGGCATCACTGGATCCCAGCTACTTTTCCTCTTGGTTTCCTCTCTAACATACCTAATCATAATAACAAGTCAAGTTTTTTCCCCTTTCCTTCAAGAAAAGAAAGTTGATAGGAGACATGCCTTAAATACACTATATTTTTATAACTTGATAGACTCTTGTGGAGCCAGGGGAGAAAAAAAACTTTTTTTTTTGCTTTTACAACCTCAGAGGAATTTTCTCCTCGAGGCTTTACACTTACGACATATCCAGCTTAACAATATGAGTAATGCTTAAAACCTTGTGTATTCTACTCAATCGAATGGAATGACAGGATAAGAGGGAGAAAACGTTGATGCGAACTCAGGCAGCGAAGGTGGGAGGAAGAGGACATGAAGTATAAAAATCCCTTTGGAGTATCTGGAGGGCTATGATATCCGAGAAATAAGCACCATCTGCTACTTTAGGCTTCACTCAAGTGACAGCTTTACATAAGTTTAAGCTTGACTGCAACAGCTAATCCTGAGTTTTCTTCGACACCATCATAACACTTCAATGAGGGAAAGTTTTTTTTTCAAAAAAAGTCGCGTAGAAAAAAAATTAGACAAGAACATGGAAATTTTTTTAGTATAGATTTTTTTCCTGCGTGCGTGAGTTTCGTTAAGATTACCTCGTTATAAAAGAAGCTAAAGGGGGGAGTACGTGAAGTCTTTAAAAAATACCCAAACTTGATAAAAAAAAATTCTGTCCTCAAGTAACAATACATTGGAGAAAGATACTTGGGTACATAAGTCACATGAAAGTTTTTTTTCAGAATGCGAGGATGTTTTATAGGAAAATGGGTAAAGTTAATGGTTGATCTAGTCAATCCATATATTACCATATCTTTACTCAAGATCTTTTGAGGAGGGAGCGTAGAGGTGGAAAAGAGTGTGTGATCTGGATGAAGAAATGATTTGCTTGGATAGGCTTGTCTTTCCAAAAGAAAAAGCTGTATACTTTCTAGTCGTAGGTGGGGGAATGGAGAAATTTCATGTAAAAAAAGAGGAAAGGTAGCTTAAGCAAGTTTTTTTGGCGCTGGCAACTTGTCCCAAGTTAAAGTCTAAAGTCGTTCTTCTTCTCTTATCAGGATAAGGTTCTGTATATCCTGACACCTTTAGCCGGTATGGTAAAGCAATTGGGGCTTTTGAAGTAAAAAAAAGTAGAAAAAAGGATAGCTATATATGTGTTCACATGTGGAGGGATATATTGTACAAGTGCAAACTCCGGTTTTCCACTTCACTTTAAATTAAGTTTATGTAGCTACGCTTCGTTACTGCTGTGTGTTAGATGGATTTAGAGGAAATCTTGGGTTGAGGGAGGGAATGGTGATAGATATGTATCAAATATGGGAGACACGACAGGGTCCTTTTTTTACTTTTTTTTGTATTGCTAATGCTGATTTTTATCAACTTTCCGCTTCCGTTCCTCTCGTTTACTTTTTGGTACTAGAAGATGGAAAGTTTTTTTTTACTAGATTGCGGCTCTTCTTAGCTTATATTGCGTGTTTGGTCGAACGGTTAAATCCTCACGCATATTTGGAGTGGAGGAGTTGGAGGGAAGGAGGAGAAATATAAATAAGGATGAAAAAGGTATACGTATTTTTGTATCGGATGGAGTTTCTCAAGTGTTTTTCTTATCTGATTGGAGGAACCTGGGAAGGGAAACAGGAAGGGTGACAAATTTTTACAGGACATACACTGGATTGGAAGTGGGCTCCAATTGGATTATTGGAAGCTGCGTTGGTGCGCTTTTTTAGAGAGAAAAGGGACCATTCATTGTTGACAGAAAATGGTATAAATTTGTAAGAATGTGAAAATGAAAACATGTTTATGCCAAAAATAGACAATTTTCTAGAGAACTGCGTAGTCTGTCAGCGTACGTGAAGCTAAAGACAATATATACAGCTCTTGTAGAATAATATAATATTATGGTAGATTTAGTATTTATCTTTTCAGTCTAGATTCTCAGTTGGGGAAAAGATCCTATCCAATTGATAGGCTCCATAGGAAATGGAAAGTAATGTGGAGGGATTTTTTTTTGTTTAAAAAATACATTTCATTTCTAACTAACGAAGGCTTAAGCTACGTTACGTTGCGGTAATGTTATTAAGCATGGGAAATAATACGGGTTCTTAATGAACCTCAGTTTCCCCATTCATTTCCCTCTGTTTGCTTTCACTTGTTTCCAAAAACGTGCTCTACGTGACAACATCCTTTGATGAATGATGAAAGCTTTGTATTTCTTTGAATTAAATAGACTAGGCAGAGAATACTAGTTGATAGTTGGAGCATTGTCAAGTCATCAAATATACGCTGTATATGCAAGAAAGAAATTTGGAAAAGATCACAAGTACAGATTTTAATATTGCATTAATTATCACAATTTCAATCAATAGGTATTTTTTCCCACATCAAGAATTTAATAAATGACTTCTAAAGTACAGAACAAATGTCTGGAAAATCTATGCTATAATTAGTTTTAGAGCAAATGACAAATAATTTAACAGCGTTGAAATGTAGCATTACGCATTTTAGTAAGGCAACCACCCACATTGAAAGATTTTCCTGAAAAAACCAGTTTACCCTAGAACATAAATGTAAACATACGTTCTACCCAGTTTTAAATTTATGAGAGAGCACACCCACCATACAAAAAACAACTGACAGTTGATTGTACACCAAGTCAGTGGATGACATGATGCCGTTGTGATTTCAGAGGAAATGCCATTTCCATTGATGTCTGCAGTTTTAGAAACCTCATCAAAAGAACTGAAACATTAGCATGATTGAGCCGTCCACATTCCGGAGTAAAGGGAGCTACACAAAATACCGAGAATTTGGTGAGGCAGCTATAGACAGACAATATCCAGTCAAAAACATGCATAGAATACGGTATTTTCTTCAACGAGTAAACATTCCAGAAAAGGGTACACATATGCTTAGGTATATATTTAGAGGATACAGCGAGAGAAAGGAGATGACATATTCGAATCAGTCTAACACTGTAATTTAGGGAAATCCCAACTTTCCAATGCTCCTGCTGAAAGAAATTTGAGTTACTTTCTCGATCAAAATTTGATCCAAAAGTTTGGCATAAATACACACACGCACCCACACACAGAGCTCAACAGAAAGGATTCTCAAGGAATGAATGAAAGGAAATGAAAACATTTTATCATCTCTCTTCCCACCAGACAGGGAGAAAAAAACCCAATCCACATATCAATCAAAAACACTCCTTTTTCCACATTTTAGATTACATTTCAACTTCCACCCACGTGAAACTCTGTACAATTCCTCATTTCCACCAGCTGAGCCACGCATATATCCACCTTGTCGTAAACATTTTCACTTCGCTTTCTCTCCATGTTCCTAAAACTCATTTTCTTCTCACGGGGATTCCTGTTACTTTGAATTAAATTGTGTCATGTAGATTTTGCATGAAAAATGGCAGAATTTTCGTTTTTGTTTATATGAATTTTTCACTTTCTTCACAAATCCGTACAAAATTATTGCTTTGTAGCTTCCAGCTATTTTTCAACTTTGTTAAATATCTTCACCACTGGGCATGTTTTCTATTTCCTCCAGAAATGAAATTCATCTTCTCATCATTCCCCTCCATTTCATACCCTCCATGATTTTCTCTCCAATATCAAATCCTTTTCTTTCCCGTTGATTTCCCCCGTCATTTAAGTATCATCATCAAAAAGAGAGTTAAAAGACGAGAGGAGAAAGTCTTAAAGGGAAACTTAATATTTGAAAAGTTTTCATCTCTTCTTCATTACTTAGTTTTTAGTGGTGTATTTCCCATAACGATTATTATTCCAGCTAGCAGCTTTCTCTTCAAGCTTTCCTTCATTTTCTTCATCATCATTTCGGATTTTTTTTATATGTTTCGCTTTTTAAAGATGAAGAGAGAAGTGGAAAGTTAAGCTGGGAATATTGCACATCTCTGATCGGTTGCCCACTTAAAACAAAAAAAATAAATCTTTTGAGTTGATGCTGAGTTCTTCCCATCATATTTTTGAAAAGCTCCCCACTCCCATCATATAAATCGCCTGAGAGCTTTCACTTTCCAATAAATAATTTTTAATACTCCTCTCTCTCTCTCCAAACTTTTCCAACTCTTGTAAAGTTTAAGACTCTGAGAAAATAAAACCGGGAGGGATACCTATTCCAAAGGAAATGGGAGTAATAAGGAGGAAAAATACTGGGAAGGGATAGCCTTTATGTCTTGTATTATTATTACACTTTATCCCTGTTTTTCCCCTTGTGCTCCTTTTATAATCCACAATCAACTCTTGGGAAAGTAGTCGCTTTCTGGCCAAAGGCTTTTGAGGAAAATGTTTATTCCCACGATTTAAAAAATACATACTTGACTTCATTTAGCCCTCCAAAAACACTAGTCTTTACGAAGATCTCTCTTTCTCTCTGGCTGCCTTACTGAGAATTTTTTTTCAAGTACAACTTTCCACATGGATTGAACAGGTGAGGAGGATGGGATAGCGGGAAATGTTTTTAAAAGGTCACTATTCCCTCCTCTTTAATATACGTAATAAGGGATTTAGGGATCTTGTTCAGAGAAACAAGTTAATTGACTATATTTCTCCAAGTACTTGATGGAGAGGTAAAGTTGGTAAAGTTTAAGGATAAAAAAATGTGTTGCTCCAGGGCATACCACTCTTCACTACACTTTTTCTTCTTCTCTCCAGACAAGAAAAGGAGCAGGTGCTGGAGGGAAAAGGAGGGAAAAGCGTCTTTGTGTATATGGAAGAGGTTTATTTTCTCCAAGAGTTTAGAATTTTTGAAGAGATGAAGAGAGCTGTAAATGATGAAGCCATAGAATTACATAGTTAAAGTTGACTATGTGTTGCTTGAGGTGGTTGAAAGAATTACGTGAAATTGTCTGTGTATGTGGATGTGTGTATCATCCTCTTGTTGAGAGAAGATTTTAAGCGAAAAAAAAAAACCTAGAGAAAGGAGAGCTGAGTGGAGTTAAGTACTTTGGAGGTAGATGTATTTAAGGCGTTTTAGCTTGGAGGAATAAGAGTGTTCCTCCTTTTGTTCCAGAGTTGCCTGTAGAATGACTCTTTGTATAAAGGTGGCTAAAAGATATTCGGATGTTTTTATAGGAAAGTTGATAAACGTAATAATCATAGAAGCATCCGTTTTCCTCATATACAACCTCATGTATGATGAGCTGATGTTGGTGAAATAAGTAGTGAGAGTAAAACGTGCTTAGAGAGCTGGTCGATAAGCATTTACTAGTGTATAAAAAGGATGCTTAAGAGCTGAATCCCTCCAAACTTGGAGGAGGAGGGAGGCTATGAAAAAGTAGATAACTACTTTATAACTAGACTGCTGAGTGAGAGAAACTCCGCTAGAGAATGGGAAGGTGGGTGGGTATAAACATTTATGTCTTGTGTGCTAGCGGAAAGGATGCTCCTCTTTTCGCATTGCTGAAGGGTGGAGAAAAACGAGTGAAATTAAAATGAACTATATTACCGCTCCTTTCCTCTCCTCGTTCTTTGCTAAAAGTAGAGCTGAAGTTGGCCTATATTAACAATAGGGGGAAAAGCTTTGCATCCGGCTGGATTCGAAAGACTAAAGGAGAGAAAAATTGTGTCTGGTGTTGCGTTACTATAGAACATCTCTCTCACATGTGGACTCTTTTCTTTCCATTTTTGCTTCAAGGGAAAACCCGTCTGGGATGGAGTGAGAGAGAGTAAGTTGGAGGGAAAAAAGAAGTTACTCTGTATGTAACTCTGTAAAGTAGTTGAAAATGCCTAGAAGGGAAAACACGCTAATGTATCCTTTCCTTTTTTGTCCGAGGTTAGAAAAAGAATACGAAAAAAAGTTGAGGAGTAGCTCTCCCAGCTGGAAAAGTATTATGGGTACGTGGATGGGAAATATTTGAGCGGAAGAGAAAAGGTGTGAGCAGCCTTGTAGAACATATTCACTCACTTTCTCTAGCAGACATTTTTAGACGTATTTTTTCCATCCAGGTAGCGATTATGGTACAACTTTAGAGTTTTTTTTCGGATGTGTGTGTGCTCTCAGCTGGCATGCTTTTTGAGTCGTTATGCGTAAATTGAGCTTAAAATTGAGCCTTTTGGTAAGAAAATTTTTGTAATTTTCCTCCCTCCTTTTGCAACTTTGAAAAGTTTATGAGATCTTTTAAGGGAATGGGTGGGAGAGTGTGCGTAAAGGGATATAAAAAAGGGGGAGAATGTTTACTGAAAAAAAGTTTTTTTTATATGCAGGTATATAAAAACGGGTCCATAAAAGGCATCATCTGAACAATACATTTCATGGCTCATTCCGCTTCAATCTGTATTTAAAATGGGACCATTCACTCGCATGAAATGTGTGTGGGAGAGGAAAACATGAATTTGAGATTTGCCTTAGGGGAAACAAACTCTGTTTATTTTCTACAATCCCCCCACCACAAAATGACTCTCTGAAGGGAGAAGATTAGCTAATTTAAATTTTTCCTGGGGTAAGTCCCAGCCAGGGTAAGATTGACTTGAAAAAAAATAAAAAGTAAAGATTGCAATTTTCCATGCTCCATTGCTTGGGTGAGCTTGTTACTTTGCAAAATTGAAAATCCCGGGTTTATTGTTGCGCTATCTGTGATTGCCTCAAGTAGTTTTCACTTCCACTCAACTCTACACACCACCATGGTTGGATAACACCACCTCAAAAGGCAATTCTGGATTTCCCACCGTAGCCGAGGAGCAAACTATATTATCATAAAATGTACATTTGAATATTAGCACATGCAGCTGATAGCAGGAGAGGTGGCTACCAGCTGAAGAAAAAAAGAAGCTTAAGCTTTCCGGATAAAACCTCATTGTATATTTTGGTTTCTAGTGTGCATCCTTCGTTCCCATCGTCTCAACGCTCTAGATACAAGACACACACCGTGGCATAGGTTTTCCAGCAATAATGCACTTTTTTGTTGGCGTGCGGGAATTGAATCAAGGGTTATTTGCATTTTAAATCGAGCATTTCCCTTGAAAGAGGCGACAACGAGAAGAAGTCCCTTTTCCAATTTTCCTGGCTCTCTCCTCTCATACGAGACATTTCCATGTTCTCTCGTCAACTGGAGCAATATTCTGATACAGATATGGTTATAATGGTGTCGCCCTGGTGGTGACGATGGGATATGGGGAGACTCTAAATAATACATATTTATCTTAGCTATCGTTTCCTTTTGTGGTGAAAGATAAAGATGTGGAGTGAGTATGGAAGGGTATAGATATAAGAAAAGATGAGAGGAAAAGGAAGATGATTTCGATTTCCATTCCTCCTCTTTTTCTTCTCCGGTTCAAAGGAGGAAATCTCCATGAAGTATGATTACCATGCATAATATGCATACGCATACATAATGCGAGTCTTAATATCGTCCTCTTCTGTGCTCATGGAAAAGGAAGTAATTCACGAGGACCAACGCTCTCATTCTCTTGTCTGATGTGAGTACTCATTTTCCATTTCACATTACAATTCCACAGAGTTTGGCTCTCTTTCTTGTAAATAGAGGAAGGAAGTGGAGTGTGGAGGGAATGTAAGAAAAGGTCGTTTACTGATTGCCTTCCTCTTTCCCACTCCTTATGAGACAAACGGACTTAATCATATTTGAATTTTCTCCGTTTCCGCTCCCCAGAGAGAAAAGGAAAATGTAGAATATATCCTGGTAGAAATATTCTAATGATTATTTATGAACGGCTGCAAGCACTGGTGGCAACTTTTGGGTGGGATGGTTTCCTAATGGAAAACTGGTAGGGATGAGGAGGAGTCGTGTATCACTTTCCTTTTGTTTTTGAGAAATGAATGGAACCCAAAATTAGAATATTTTTGGAGAAAAGAGATTACTCAAGAGGTGCAGAGTAGTGCAGACTCTTGTTCCCTCAAGGTCTGTTTCTTTAGAAGGAAATGGGTACCACCAGGGGGAAGTGGGTACGTGAGAAAAGAGAGAAAAATTATGCAATGTTGAAATTATCCATGTGGATTATGTAAATAAAGGGGAAAATGCAATAGGAAAGCTTTAGTGGAGAATGCACAAGTGCATTCTACTGTGGTTCTGAAGGTTATGCAATATCATGTTCTTGTGGTTTGGGTCTGGGTGAGATGTATGGTGAGAAAAGTAGGAGAAATGATGAGATGTGTGAGGTGATGCGGTTTCAAGTGGGTTTCATATATTTTTTGAGGAGCGTGTGCTTCCATATTTGGTTGAAGGAGGTATGATGGAAAATGGAGAAAGTAATTTTGTTTGATGTACTCTTGTTGAAATGTGGTTATGGAGTGCAATCAAAAAGATGCGTTTGGAAATGACGTTGGGATAGTGGTATATAATTGGAATATTGTGTGGGAAGAGGGAATTGAGTAAAGTTTTATGATTATGGGGATTTTATTGGATAGCTGTTTTTTTTTAAATTTTCAAAATTACATAGTCATATGTACTTATTAGTGAAACAAAATGCACAAGCTGGAAATTGCAGAAGGTAAGATATGGGGTTGACATGGATTATGCATTTTACTTTGTCTAGTAAGTTTTTTTCTGAGATGTGGAACAGTGAGGAAGTTTGTTTTCACTTCTTGGAGGAAAAATTAAGAAATATTGAAACACAAGGGATCTGTTAAATTTAACAAAAGAAGATGGTTGGAAGCAATTAAGTATTCAACTTATGACAAAGGGTCCTGAGAACGCGTTTTTATTCAAGAATTTTTAAATGACTTCCATGTCTAACTGCAATTGTAATCAGAGCCCCGTTTTTGTTCATTTTGAGCGCAGTTCCTCGATGATAAGATATTACAAATAATATATTTAATACAATCCATATACCAAATTATCAATCTATATCTTGCGATCAACTCATATCATATGTTGTAATATTTTGATGCCGTCAAATTAACCCTTTCTAATTTTTAGTAAATCGTATATCTTTATTTGTCTTAGACCAATCCTACTATTCCTAGATACAAAGATATAAATAATATATGTTAATTCAACATAACTACATACAAGTATTTTCCCTATTGAGCCAGTTCAACTTTACACTGTATATAAAACTTATTCTTATTCTCCACTGCCATGTCCGGTCCATCCTTCTGGAAAGTCGTTCATGTGTGCATAAAACGCAAACTGTCCAAAATGGGCTTTTTATGGTTATCTTATGCTTTCCACGAACTTGTATCTTTATACACAGATCCTAAACGTAAAGAGAATCCAAGAAAAAATAAATTCAGGAAGACACTTCCCGAGAAAAGGAACGCAACAAAATTATCCCCATCTTTTCCTCTGACGTTTTCCTTTACTCCAAACGGAACGGGAAATGGTAGAGAAGGAAAAAAAAGATAGGAAAGAAGACGAAGCTAATATCCCTCCTTTACAAAAAAGTCTTCATTTTCTCCACTTCCTCTAAAAAAATGCTATGCTTCCTTTATCCACGCACTGCTATATATATATAAAGAAAATGGTATATAAGGGAATTTATGGGATGCTCATTTTTATCTCTGCTCCACGCACCAGATAAATTACCCCGAAGATTATAAAATGTTCAGGTTACCACAAATTTAGCCTTGTTACCTAATAGTTCCTAAGAATTTAGAAGGCTTTATATAAAAAGGGGAAAAATTGTAGGATTTTTTTTTCCTTTTCAAAGGGAATCCTACAGGAAAAAATAATTCTACAATTGATCCTTCGCTCGTTTCACAATTTCAAAAGGAATTACACTTCCTTCATCTCCTCTCGTGTAACTCAAAAGGAAGCCTTAGAATGCGCAAAAAAATCCAGAGAGAGTTTCTCAAACTGATAATATTATTTCCCAAAGAAAACCCGGTGTCCGTGTGAAACCACAAAAATTTTAGGGGTATTTCTTCCCAGGAATTTCTAACGACACTATCTCCCAGATAGAAAGTGGCATTTAAGTATCAATCATACTGCTGGACACATTTCCAGACACGTACGCTCTGATCTCAATTACTGTCCTGTGGGAATAGGCAAAAGTAACCTTCTCACATTTCACGAGAGGAGTGCAGGAGAGAAGGAAAAAAAGCATTCAATCTTTCCCCCTCTATTTCCATCGTCCACAAAACTGGACATGGTTTTCTCTCCATCCGTCCAATTGAGTGACGGGCGTTCATCTACAAAAAAAATACGAGTCTTTCCAGTTTTTTTGCTCATTTTCTCTCACTCCGGAGAAGATGCAAACTGGCTGCAAGTGAGGAAGTTCCATACATTCATTTTTTCCAGGAAGGAGATGGCACACTCCATAAAAACGTGTAAAGGCAACTTAGCATCTGGAAACAGTCTGAAAAAAACCTGGATTGTGAAACTTGCTTTTTTTATGTTCATCTCGTCAATCTTCCTTCGTCTCTCATTCACTTAAACTTTTTTTCACTCTGGGCGAGTTTTTTTTTGCAAAGCCACCTTCCTTCGTACCACCATGCCACCCTGGTTTAGAAAGAAAGTCTTCGGAACAAAAGGGAAAAAGCTGTTGTATCAACATTCCAACAAGAAAAATCATTTATTTTCCCTACTTCCTTCCGTGATCCTTATGCATAAAGAGGAAAACCTTTTACAGAAAAAAAATCATCCGTATCGTCGTCTCCCATTACACCCCACACTGTAGAAAGTCTTATTCTCTTTCTTTTTTTTTCTTAGTGAATGTAGCGGACAAGCTGACAGGTTGCACAATACAGAGCAAAAAAAGGGAGTAATGTTGACCGAGTGAAAAAGGAAGGAGAGGAAGTTGAAGCAATAAAAAAAGGAGCCAAGTGTGTATACTTGTATGTTTATGTATGTGCAATATATTCCAAACGTGATTATAATGCTTCAAGTAAAAAAATATATGTTGTGGATGTAAAAAAAATCCCATTTGGGAAGAGATATGTAGGTAGTAGAAAATAAGAGTTTTCCATAGGTATATATTTATTTTGGGAAGTTGTAGTGGAGGATAAGCTAATGTGTGTAATGTATAGTGTATAATAATATGTGTGTATGTGTGTGAAAGAAGGATTAATCTTCTTGTGGCTTTTTGCTCCGTCTGTTGTTGACTTGAACGGAGGGAGTATCCTTTCCTGGAGAAAGTTTAAGGATATGGTCCACTGTGGAAGTTTAGGAATTTTTTTCTTCTTCTACAAATCGAAACGAATCTCCCTCGTTGGACAAGTTTTTTTTGGGGAAGCTAAAGCCTCCAGTTTTCCCAAAGGTTGAGGGGATGTTGGTAAAGAGAAAAAGTTTTTTGGGGAAAAAGTCACTGAAAATATGTATTTATATAGGTGGCCGGTTGTATGTATATGAAATTGATTTACGCTATGGTATTTTTTGTGGTATTCTCCTAACGGACGGTTTCACCTTCGTACATGCAATTTCACTTTGAGCTTCTCATGTATACTCTAGGGAGATGGAGGGTTTGGAGGGAATGGAATAAATGAGGGAAAAAGGGAGGAAACAAAATGGTGATTGATTTTAGTCTCGATCCAGGTCACCAGTTGACTTCATGCATCATCAATGTTGGAGTTGAAGTGGTGGTTTTCTCACTTTGGTAATTTGTCAAGGTGTCCAGAAGGAAATGAAGGATACGTTTTAGAAGAGAATAAAAGTTATTCTGGAAAATACGAATGCTTTGGATAAGCTGTTTTATTAAATTTAACGTCAAAATATTTTGTTGTAAGTTTTAATTCGTACATCATTTACAGATGTATGTATTCAAACTCGAATACAATAGTTATTCAAGCACAATACATAAGTGTGCCTATCTGATTAACCATTTTCGCCAACCTGGAGACAAAAACTACTCGTCCGAGGAATGTCCTATACTCTCAAAATCCCTTTCTCTTCTCATTCTCACCGACAAGTTCCTTCTGTATAATTCATTACACGTAGCTTGCCTCATTATGAAAAAAGGACACAACCCTCGTGTACTCCTGTCTGGAGCAGAAGCTCTCTTCAAAAGGGACAAAAGTGGTGGAGCACAAGAGAGAAGACAATTGTTCACAAAATACTTATAACGTGTTACATTTCTCAGCCTCTAATTCTCAACTATCAAAAAGTACAATTGTTGTCTTGTCTCTGATTGTGAGGAGAAGTGCTGCGTGTGTACTTTCCAAGTGCCACTAACACCGTCATCATCACAATCACAATTGCCACACACAGAGACTCTCTCTCGAAAAGTATTGTTAGTGTTCGTCATTGCATTTATGAAAGAAAAAAGGGGACCGTGTAGGTGGTAACGTTGTTACACTATAGAAATCCTCTTTTGTAGAGGGAAGCCGACAAGGCTGGATTTTGTTGGTAGTTTTGTGGTTCTCAGAGAAAAGGAAGGAACTTTTGCTTCTCTGTTAACAAAACTTGTATCCTTTTCTTTCCAAGTTTTTTTTATATGCTTTTGATATATGATGAAAATTGTATATGAAATATATATATGTGCTTATAGTTGATGTTTATACGGTTTTTGTATATAAGCGACGATTGCGATGATAATGTGGAGGACCGGCTTGTCTTGTCTTGAGTGAAAGCGACTTTTCCCTTTTGTTCTCATAAATTGCTCAATTTTCTCTTAAGTGACGAGTCAGCCAACCTCTGCCTGTCTAACTGTCTATCCCTTAAGAGTTAACTTGCTTTCTGCTTTGCTTTTCTTTTTTTCCTTCTCTCTTCTAAACTCCTATATCATATTCCCTCTTTATTCTTGCTTCTTCTCCTGTTACAATTTTTTCTTTCTTGCCTCTTCCTGCTCTCTCTGAGCTGGTTGGGTTACATAAGCTTGCTGTATTTCTTTTTTTCAAGCAAGATCATCTCATCCTTTGACAATGTTTTGTAGTATATTGGAAATTCTTGTAGTGACTAAATCCCTCCATTCTTGGTACATTTCCTCCATGCATATGTATTACTCGGAAAAGTGAGCGGGGTATCCAGTTTCAAGGAAAAACTGGAGGAAGTGCATCCATGTACCTTGAGCAGACTATGACAATCCTGGTTTTTCCTTCATGGGCGGTACATCTCTTTCACTTTGTGAGCATTTACAAGGATGATGATGGGTTCGGCTTTCATTAAAATTTCAAATCTCTCATTCTCCACCTCCACTACCTATTTCAAATGTACATTGTCGGAACTCCGGGATTCCGGTAGCGAAAAGAGAAACCTCTCGTGTTTAATATTGCTTTTCTCCATTTCCCCATCATCATCGTGGCAGTTGTCGCGATGTTTTTTTTGGGTCATTACCATAATACCACCCACGTATATATATGGCAAGTTGGAGAGATCTAAGTAAACTGTCTCGAATCCAGTTGCCATTCTCTCTCTCTCTGAATAAATATGTATTACTTCTGGAGAGACTCTAGCTTTCGGTGTATCTCATTCTGAGCACAACAATGCAAACATCCTACACAAGGATATCTCCCACATGAGGAGAGGACATATACAAGGATAATAACTACATTAGAAAGGGAATAACAGAGTAATGGAAAAGATGGGAGTCAACAGTCAACAAACATTAGACGGGAAAAGCGAATAGAATGAGGAATGAGCCAAGGGAGTCTTGTGACTGAGGAGTGCTCACTCAGCAAGGTATATTTTTTTTATTAAGGAGGCACACACGCCGCACACAAGAAACTCATCTTCATACCTTTTTACTATTATTAGCTTGGAGTTTGGAAACGAGGACGATTTCCCATTGTGCATTCTATATAGCTCATTCAAATATGAGAGGTAATATGACCAAAAAATATGGGAGGGAAAGTCTCTTCTTCCAAGGTGAACATTTTCTTTTTCCTCTGGTGGGCCTTCAACCAAATTTTAAAGAGAGTGCTCCTCCTGTGCATAATATGTAGTTGGGAGATATCATTTCTTAGGGTTGAAATGGCATCTTTATACAATCATCAAGAATGGGGCTTCCTCGGCAAAAAAAAAGATTCTTCGTGGAATGACGAGATTTCTCTTGGGTAGTATTCTCATCAGAAGAAGAGAGAAAAATATCTGTGTTATATGTTCCCTCTCTGTTTGAAATGTTTGAAAGAGACTTTCCATATCCAGAGGAAAGTGGTGAATGGTGAATGCATAATATTATTATTTGGAATGAATACCTAACTAAGGGTATTTGTTAAAGGGGGGAGTGTGTTTGTAAAGGAATGTAGAGGAGACTTTGTATGCTTTGATCTTCGTTGTGGATTCAAGTGGTACTGCGTAGTAGAAATGGCTTGGGTGTCTTTTGTCCTGTTGAGATATACCTGAGACCTTTTTTAAAGGAGGGAAAGAAGCTTTCGAAAAGTAGGGACATAAAAGTAGGGAGCAGTAATCATTCCGAGAATATGGGATAGTGACAAAAGACCATGTGTATAGGGATAGAGGATGAAGAAAAGAAAGAAAAATATGGATAGGTATATCAAAGTTTGCATGTTCTTTGGGCTGATATCGCCTTTCACTAAAATGAAAATGTGTCCTGTTCTGGAAGCCGAAGTGGTAAATGAAAAGGACAGAGGGAGAGGAAGAAAGAAGGGTAAACAGTCATTTTCTCTGATATTGGAATACCAAGTGGATATATGAAGAGTATTTTTTGCAACCATGTAGTTTCCCTAGGTTCAGGTAATATTTGAAATGAACCTGGTGTGAGGTGGGCTTCAATAGAAATGTGTCTATTGGCATGTTGTCAGTTGGTCTCCTTTTATGTTTATTTTTGTACACTTCCCAGCTATAGAGACTTATTGAGATAGTGACTTTGGAAAAGCAGCTCATATATTTATGATCCTCTCTGGAAGAGAGCTTATTTCCCCTTTTTGTTGGAAAAAAATATTGAAAAGAACCTCATGGCTCAATGTGAGATTTTGAGTCCACCCAAAAACCCTCTGATTTCTGTCCTTTTCCTTGTGAAGTTGAAGGTACACAGGTGGGAAATGAAAAGAGATACGGAATTCAGAGATTCGGATACTTGATACTCTCTCCAATTTGCTTTCATTTTAATTTAGCCAGATACTTATAAGTTATCAAAGTAATGTAAAGTTTTTTTTGAGAGAGAGAGAGGATAT
Organism: Sinodicranocentrus sp. ZH6; assembly: GCA_027743935.1. Taxonomy (NCBI): domain Eukaryota; kingdom Metazoa; phylum Arthropoda; class Collembola; order Entomobryomorpha; family Entomobryidae; genus Sinodicranocentrus; species Sinodicranocentrus sp. ZH6. Next base: position 41,626 of record JAHZNA010002197.1, read on the forward strand.
TGAAGGAAAAAGCTCTTTTCAAAGTACCTCTCCACCAACCATCTTTCTATTTTAGGACTTTCCCTCTACTTACTTTGCTCGATGAATGAGTCATCGTCAGTAAATCAAGTAAAGCCTTCATTGTTTTCAAACTCTTCAGTTTTCACTAGAGCGGGAAAAGGATGAACTCGAAAAATTGTCAGAAAATCCCTCTCCGAGGGAATCTCATTGACGAGTTTTCTTTTCACTTCCTCTCGTCTCTCGTATTTTGCAAGTCTTGAGAAATATATAGTATAGTCTTACAACTGGATAAGGTTCAACGAGCCATTTTCGCCAAGTAGAGCGGAAGGAAATGGACGTAGTGTGAATGCTGTGAGGATGGAATGAAGAAGGTTCTTTGCTTTTTTCCGAGACTTTTTGAGTTTTGCACTGATTCATAAAAAAAGGAAGATGGGAGAGGAAATATACAACCCTTCCATTTTTCTAATGATGGGATTCTAATAAAAACGTGGATTTTTTTATGTATAAGGAAACATGACAAATTTAAAGTGGCGCTTTTTTAACAAGCTTTAGAAGAAAAAAAGATTCAAGTAGAAAAACCTATTCATTTGAAGGATGGAGACTTTATTTCAAGTCTTTTATACTGATTGGGTGAGAGAGTTTGATTTTTTTACAATTTACGTTTCTCCTCCTTTTTATCTCTATTTTTTGGTTTGATTATAATCCCCTTTTTCTATCAGCTTTTTCTCCTGTGTCAGCGAATGAGTCTGGATTTCTGTCTGCTTTCACTTGTCTCAATTCAATTTTATCATTTATAACAACTCTCAAGATGAGGGAAATGTGAAAAAGGGAAAAATATGAAATGAGAGAGGATTTTTGAAAAGGAAAGCAGGCTATTGGGAAATACTTGGTTGGAGACTCATATTTCATTTTTTGAAGGGGTACTTTATGAAAAAGATAAATAGCAGAGAAACTAATGCAAAATATCAATACAAGATATTTTTTCGCAATAAAAGAATAAGTTTCAAGTTGCAATCACAAGTCAAGTTGGAAAAGAGTTGCTCAAGTGAGAGGAATATTTTAAGCCTTTTCTGGAGTAAAGCCCTTTGTAAAAAGTGGATTTCCCAAGTCAAGCTCTTTTAACGAGAGGATGGGGGGTATCGAGAAAATGATATAAATCTGGGCAGACAATTTTCTCCGAGTTGTGTAATGAGCGGACGCTTGCACAAGATTGGGATTCTAAATAATTCCAATGTAGAGAAAAGGCTTTGGGAGGAAACTGTGGTATTAAATTATATATTTTGCGAATTTTATTATTGCATTTATTTTCCAAACTTTCTCTCAGCTTATTACAGCCGATATACGTATATAAGCTTTTATATTTGATTGTAAGCTGCTGTGAAGGATCTGGTATTTTGGGAGAGAGTTCGAAAATTTCTCAAGCACCAGGGTTGAATACCCTTTTGAGCAATTTCGCCCATTGGTGCTTCCGCTTTTAGTTGTGAAAACAAAAACGAGGATTATGAGGTTCTGTTTGTGTAAGCGTGTGTGTGTGTTCAAGGCTCCAAGAGGAAATATTAATGTAGACATATTTTTTTATATCGGAAGTAAATACACCAGATGTGGAGCTGTTCATGTGTGTAATATCATGGTATGAGATCTCTTGCTTGTTTTAAGAAGACCACCCATGGCGAATAAATCCAGAGTAAAAAAATTTATAACCTAGTTTTGTCGTTGAAAGAAAATTATCGTTTTTTGCGAAGGATTGCGTTATATTGTTATGTAGATTTTTGGGCCAAGCTTTTCTTTATCACAGAAGAAAGGGATTGAGAATAACTCATTCATTTCTGGTAACTTCCTTTTTCTCTCTTTAATTTCCGCCTTGCTAGCTACGCGATAGGGGAGAGGAGGATGTATGTATGGGTTTTTTGCGAAAATGCTAGACTTTTAGGGAGAAAGAGTTTGCAATCTGCATATGCATTATCGATGCTTGACTGATCTTCCGAAGAAAGAAAGACAGTGATTTATAAGGTCAATTAAATTTCTGATCGAGATGAACGGGCCAAACCATACATTTCTTCTGTTTCCTTTCTCTCTCTCTCTCTCTCTCCTTTTGAGAAACACACATGAGGAAAGTGTGTGTATTGAGATGGTGGAGTCTTAAGGAAGATCCTTTTCTGTTGCCGGGATAGAAAGAGAGTTGTATTTTATTCCGCTCTCGTTGCTCCACTTTTGCGAATATAATCGAAGAAAAAGTTATTCCAGTTGAGAGGGAGAACTTCAAACTTGTAAGGCTGGGTGGTAAGCCAGAGCTGGGAAAGTTTGCTCAATTTTAGCTACGAATTTCTTTTTCCTTCATTTAAAATTTGGAGAAGAGGAGTAAGCTTCCAGAAATTTATTTCGATTTCCAATTTATAAATATTAGAATTTCCAAGCTTTTATAAAGCCAAGGATATCAATCTTCGTTTCCTTTTGGAAGGAAAATGAGAAAAATGTAAAAATTGCCAAAAAAATAAGTGAAAAATGTGGATAAAGAGAATGAATTTTCAGATGTTCCATTTCCGGTCGGAATATTCCTCCATTTAAAAAAATTAAAGACTGAATGAGCCGTAACAAGCTCACGTATTTCAATTTTTTGTTGAGACCAAAAAATCCATTTCCTTACGCATGTCTGCACCCAACAACGATAAAAAATAATTTTGAGGAAAAATATATATAGTTTAATTCTGAGCAGGGAGTCCTCTCAGGCTAATATATTTTTTATGTATTTACCCATATGTTTTTTTCTCTCTTTTTATAGGCTTTTTTGCAGACGAGGAGTTTTTCTGCAAAAGTGAAACCAAAAATGGAGCTGATATTCCAGGCTTGGCTTATATGCACTTTGATATTCACAGCAGCGAGTGAAAGTGGTCATTCGTCATTGGTGCCGGTGTCTGTTTCCGGCCATTCGGATGGAATCCTTTATTCTTCTGGAGTTTCCTCAACCAACATAGCTTCTCCAGGCTCTTCCGCCACAGCAGAGGCTCGAGGTAAGAGTGAAAACATGATAAATATTTTTCGTATTGTTTTTTCCAATCGGGCTCAACTGTCGAGAAGAACAAAAAGCGTCATTTTTTCCAAAAGAGAAAGCAACAAAAGACAGAGAAATCTAACTGGATTTTTTTGTATATGCTGGCTACATGTTCCATATGTTTTTCGAATCTCTCTCTGGAAGAAATAAAAGCTTTAGGGCGGAGTGACGTGAGGTGTACATGTCCCGCATAAAAACCTTTACAATTTTCCCCAAGTTGCAAGCCTAAAATGCAAAGGAGAGCAAGGGAGGTCTATAAATCTTGAAATTATTTCTGATTTTCATAATAAAGCGCCAAGTATGATTCTCACGTCGAATGTTTACACGGCGGGAGAGAGAGAGAAAATAAAATGTTATTCGAGGTTCCAGCATTCCAACGGAGACAAGGAGGGTGGTTGTATTGACGGAATTTATTTGCTTTCCTTCTCTCTTCTCCTCCCGACCCAATAAATATGTATCTTTTTGGGTGGTCCTTCCGACATAAACATTGGAATATAAAATGGCTATACATTTGTGGTAATGGAGAAACTGCAACCAAAACTATATGTTAGGATGATAGTCAGATCAGATCAAGTTTTCCCTTGTGCATCCATCCCAAAAGAGAGAATAATGTATTATGCATTCATTCAACGGACTATGAGTAAGTGGCCAAATGTGAAGTTGAACAAATGTATATTATGAAAGGAGAACATGGAAAATATACATATGTGTATAACTTAATATTCTCTAGCACCTTATTTATCCACCCTGTCGGGAATAAACGGGCGGAAAAAATTGGGGAAAAATAATACTAGCCTTTGACTACATCCTTACAACAATATTTGATAACAACAAAAGCTCCCAAAGAAGAAAATCCTATGTATATTTTAATGCAGTGGTAATAATGATCACGGGAAATACATGAATGATCCCATTCCTCTCTCTGCTCAGATTCCCACATGTCTAAATACACAAGACAAATTTTCCCTCTTCTCTGCTAACTTTCCGCTTGTGTGAGTGCAAATGGGAAAGCATGGATTTCATCATTTCTTCCATTTATTACATCCTTTTAGAGGGATATATATTGCAAGGGAGAAAATAACGAGAGAGAAATATTTTTTCTAGTATTCATGTGGAATTCATGTGAGAAAAAAATATTCTAAAATGGCTATTGAGCCATTCATATAAAATGGTGTAAAAAGTGCATTGCATACTTATTCCCTTGTAAAAAAATGATATGAAAAAAACGAGGGAAAATGTCTATCGCATTACTGCACAAAGCCAACAGCTGGTTTTTCCCTTTGAAAAAAGAGAATGTTCTTCTCATAAATGCATTAATAATCTAGACTGCAATGTGAGGGTGGGTTTGTATCGGTGGAAAAAAACCGAGACTGCTACACATATGGTATGTATTTTTTTAGAGATTTTTTTTCTCCTTCAAAGAAAACGCCTTCTCCTCCTTGAAATACTGTTTAAGAAAAGGAAAGAGGATTGCATTAGTTTGAAGAGAGATATTATGTATATAAAAAATGGGAAATTTCTGGTAGAGTTTTGATTTATGGAAAATGTCTCCTTGTGCAAAGAGACACATTCATGCATTCATTCACACGACCGCAAAAAGACGAGAAAAAAAGTTTGAGAGAACCGGAAAACGTAACAAGTTTGTAAAATGGAGAAGATTTTTTTGTGGATGATTTTGTATGTATAAAAGATTATGGATATTGTACGCATACACGAGGAGGATTCAATAAAGCCGTGAAGAAAATCCTGTACAGATATCCTGTCCTTTTATCATCAAGTTGAGTGGAGAGAGAAATATGAGTTGTGAATAATTGGTTTTTTCTGTCTGAAAAGAAGGATTTTCCAGAGTGGAAAATCATTCCATCATAGATCTTCCTAACATATGGAGCATGACTGGGGTAATTTGCTGGACTGCGGATAAATACACATTCTGCGGTAAAATTAATGGGGCTGCTAAAAACAAACTGTAATATTCAAAGTGAAAAATGAAAAAGTCTCGAAAGGCCAACATGGAGAGAAAATTGGAAATGTTAGAAAGGAGCATATTACCCTGTTTAATATTCCGATTATGAATTGAGAGGTGGAATGTGCTCACCATAACTTGAGATGGAGTCAAGGGAGAAAAGTTTGGAAGTTTTAAATCATCGACAAAATTTGAATTTTTCCTCTCCATTCATTTTATTTCCAGAAAATTGACCCATTTCTCAAACTTTACATACAATTTCTTACAGCTGCGCATCTTCTTGAGGATGTGTGACGCTGTAGGAAACAATAATGCACACAGTGGAGAAAACTTTATTCATGTATATAAAAAATTCTATGCATTGTTAACGACTACAAGGAGCTATACTGTATGAAATGAATGGAAAGTATTTCCGCTTTTAAAAGTTAGATTAGACTAGAGCTTCCTAAGGATATTTTTTTTTGCAAAAGGCAACTCTTTGCTTTCTCCTCCCTTTTAAAGGATTATTCATTCGAGAGAGCATGCACATATGGGGGAGTACACATGCATCCATTATTTCCTTCCTTATAATCCTCAAGAAAAAAATACTTCTTTCCTCTCAGAAAAATTCCACTCAACACTCCACCCAGAAGAGAGAGGAAGGAGACTTTTTTTTACTTAAAGACTTATTCTCTTTTCTTCGTCATGTGTACCACTTTCCTTTTTTTCTTGGTGTGGCTAATGCAATGAAATAATATTCAACTTTAGGAAGCAGCCTGTTTCCTTGAAAAAAAAACTCTTCCTACCATATTTTCTCTTTTCAAGGAGGATACAGATGTGGCCCGTTTTTCTCCCTGGTTTACATAAAGGGGGAAATTGTGATCATGTGCATTGGTCTGATGAGGAATTTTTGAGAGGGAAGAGAAAAGAGTTTTTCCTTCATTTTTATGATGATCACACAAAGAGATGTGTGACTTGGGGAAGAGTATTTTTTTAAAGAAACTTTGGAGGGAACAGGGGAGAAAAAAAATTCTTCGTTTTTATAGCCAACTTTGCATCTCAAGTAGGCATCTATAATGCAAGCTTGAGTAAGACTATTTTCTTTCTTGGAGTGTGAGTTGGAGGAGTATAGTTGGTAAAAAAAGTTGATGGAGAGAAAGGCAAGTGGGGGAAATGTGGGGATGTCATCTGTACTCTTTTTTATGTGTGTGGCGTGCTCCTTCCCTTCCCTGCAGTAACTCATTCTTACGCATAAATACTTCCGAGGAAAGACAGGTATTCCCTTGTATGTTGGAACATTTAAGGGAGTAATATTTTAAGGAAGCATTGAAATAATTTTTACAGGATAAAAAAATAGACTTCTCCAGAGTAAATACCTGGGCAAGACATGAAGGTACAAATGGCGTGTGTAATATGCTCATGTTATTATTGTGATGTATACCATACAAAAGATGTGTATCAGCTTAGGGATGGAATAGAGTTGGAAGTTGTAGTAAACTTGGTGATGAATGAATAGAAGCGGAAGAAAAAAGGGAAGTTTGCAAAGTTTGTAAAGTTGTCGAGAAATGAGAGCATAAAGCGTGAGAAATTATATTTGTGTGTGTGTGCGGTGGGTTGGGTCTGTTTTGAAAACTATTTTATGACATGTCATGCATGGATGTCACGGTGAAAAGTAATGTTTTGGGTTTGAGGTTTTCTGGGTATTTATGTCTTTTACGTATTTTCACCTCTTTGGAAACCACAGGCATTTTTACCTTGCTTTTCCGCTTTGAGAAAATGTGCAGAAAATAAATACAAAACTTTCTCTCGTTTTAACATAATGTATTTTATAAAGTATGAATGGGAGGGAAAGGCGCAAAAAGGAAAGTTGTTTTGTAACAGAAAAAAAACTTGTGATGCATTATATTCGAGTAAATTACTCGGTGAAAAAAACTCCCCCATTATGCAGTGATAAGAAGAGATATTATTAGACAAGGCAGTCATGCAACAAGGATGAAAATTGTTGCTTGCTTGGAAATCCGCCAATAATGCTTTTTTGTTGAGGATGGCGAAAGAAAAGTTTTATTTTTGTAGTTTCCCTCTCACCTCATCTTTTAGAGATGATTATTTTCCAAGAAAGTGGAATCCATCTGAGGAATAAAAAGGCGGAGAGAAGAAATGGTCGGGTAATTTTGAACTTTTGAAAATTGCTTTTTCCTTTTCCCCTTTAATGGCGATTATGGTGAAGCAACGACCTAAATTCCAGACGACTTTTGACCTGAAAAATATTTCGTGAGGAGTACATCCCCTTTCTTGGTAATAATGATGGAAGAGTTTTTTTTTACTTTGGAGAGAAAAAGAGAAAAAAAGGTGAAGAATGTGAAATGGCTGTGACCATTACGACATTGTCATCATCATCCCACACACATATACCATCAAGCTGATCATCTTGTGGAAAAAAAGCTATAAAAATGGAAGAAGCTCTACCAGACCATTTTTTTCTTTTCTGTGAAGTAAATAAGATCAGTGACTTCGTAAGCTGCTCTTGTCGTTAAGCACGTCTGAGAAAGAATGGAGAAAAAGAGAAATAACGATCTCAAGGATTATGTCATTTTTGTCGTGACACAAGAACACTGTGAGAGTGTGTGTCTAGCACAGCTTATTCATTATTATTGGGATGGGAAGAGAAAGCAGAGAGAGAGAGAGAAAAATGGCAGGGAAAAGAATGTCTAAGGTAGTTATTTTTTCTCCATAGGTAGAGAAATCAAGCTGGTTTTTTCCACTTTGATGATGTATTTCTTGTGTTGTGTATGTTGGCATTAGAGAAAATGGAGAAAGTAGATTAGATGGAATTACACCAAGAGAAATTTCTCTTGTGGGATATATCCATTCTTGTTCATGTGAGTATCATTCATTTCCCCCATGTTGGTAAATATATGTCTTGTAAAAAGTATGAAAAATTGGGTGACCATGTACGTTCTAGATGGGAAGGTTGGTTAATGGAAGAATGGGAGGTTTTTTTTGAGAAAAGGGAAAGTAGGGAAAGTGATGCATGTAAGATTGGCGGATGCATTAGGATGAAGAAAAAAATCCAAAGAGAAAACATTCCCTGGCAGATGCAATTTTTTGCTTGACTAAGCCCCTCAAAGCTGTGACCGTGACGAAGCTAGGCAACGGGGTAAGAAAGGTAGGTATGGAAGAAAAATTGGGGCAGAGGAGCTGGTTGGAGAGATGAGAGATGGTATGTGTTGCTTTGAAGTTTGAAGTGATACGTGTAATCTAACTTTTTAGTAAGGTCAAAAAAATTGTCAGGACTCAGGTGAAAGGAACTATGTGAGGGGAATGGATATTTCAAATTAGTATGTGCGTTAGCTTAGTATATAGGAAAGTTGTGAAGTTTGAAGTTTTGGGGTGTACAATTTTAACGCCATCATATATTTACAAACGCTGCAATACATTGGTTCTCAATTCCAGATAAAAGGTTGCTTGCGTTATATCATTTAGGTTGAAAAGTAAAACTCACTTTTGATTTTTGTAAACCCATAAATTCTCTAATTATTGCCTTGTGCTTCACATTAAACATGATTTGAATTCCAGATGGTGCAAAATGTATCTCAATTAATTTCCATGATGAATGACCCCCCGTAACATTTACAGTTGGAATTGCGTCATGCATTGAAACCACATCAACAGATTTTATTTCCTTTTTTCTCATAAAAATCTCCACTCTCTACATCTCCCTGGCTCTCCTTTTGATCTCGTTTATAACCTCAATTCAAAATACAATTTTATTGCTAACATGTGAAAAACATGAAAATTGGAAAAGCAAAACATTCCACTGCTCTCCCAGTGATTTTTCCCTTTGTAAACATGAATATTTATGTGAAAAGGGCTTTTCAGGTGGTTGAAGTATTCCTCATTTTGATATGATTTATTTCAATATTTTCCTCTCCCCACTTTCACTCCTTTTTCAAAAGGATAGTTTTCCTCTTTTATCACCATTTCCACGCAGAAATATGCGCTCTTTCATATAAAACAAACTTAAATGGAATGCCAAAAATGAGTTTTTGCATCTCTTTCTCTCTCTCACACAGCTTCCTGTCCAATACAATTTTTTTTTCTGAGGGAGACTCCACCACTCAATTTTTTCCAAACTGTTTGGCTTATTACCCACCTTTCACTTTTATTTATGCATTTATCCTAATGGAATTGGAATAAAGATGAACAAAAACCACTCTGGAACTCTGTCCCGCTTTCTTTTTTTGGCAAAACAAAACATAGTTTTGAGTCTTTCCAGTAAAAAAAATTGTCCAGAAAAGGAAAGATATTTTTTTTATAAAGATAAAAAAAAATCATATATTTTGTGAAGCCTATTTTGCGGCTAAAAAGAAAAAGGATATGGTGTATGAAATATGGAGTTTGTCCTGCGGTAAGGAAATTTCATCCGGAATATATCCTTCCCCCACATCCCGTTTGTCTTTTTTCCTTTCGTTACCCCGTCTTATTGGTTATTCTGATAAAATTGTAATAAACTGTGTAATCCTCGGCTGTAACAGTCTCTCCTCTTGTGAAAGAGTACATCTCGTCTTTTCAAGTCGACGTAACCGAGCCAAAAATAATAGGATTGATATAATGCCTATAAAAATGGAAAGTGAAGAAAGAGGGGGAAAAGATAGGACTTTTTTGGGAAGGGATGCCTTTACCCAAAAAATATACGTTTATAGTGTAGTCTCTTCTTTTGCTCTAGAAAAAAAAAGAGAGAGAGAGTTGGTGGTTCTGTGTGTGGTCGAGTTTGAAAGAAAGCAGAGAAACAGAGAGGTATATTGTGGGTGGTAGGTAGTTTATGTACTTTTAGTTTCTCCACAAGTCGTGTGTGAGGACTAGGGCTTGTTGGTTTACTTCCAGTTTTTCCCATCCCCCTCCTGTGAGACTTTGAAGCTTGTTTTGGCAGACAAGGCTTTGATTTTGGCTTGGTCTTCATGATTTTGGCACTTGTTCAACTTAACCATGCTTCCATGCGTTTTTTATCCAGCACTAGGGAAAAAAATCTTTGCAAACATACACACATGGACAGAGAGGATGGAGAAAAGCGTGAAACAAAAAAAACTTATTTTTTCTCCTAAAGAAGAAAACCTCTGAGTTTGCTACAATGTGATGTGGATTTGAAGAAATTATACAGAGTCCCATCTGTATATTTTCCATGAATTTGAGGAACAAGAGGATTGGAAATTGTGGAGAAAAACACGACAATTGGGATGGTTTTTTGTCTTGTCCAGAGTCCACTTTTGGAAGGATGTTTTAGCTTTCATGAATTTTTTTTAGCTGATCAACAATCCCATTTCCCAGCTGCCATTTTGAATCCTTTATTTTGTGAAAAGCTTGAGGATGCTAGTTTTCAGGGGTTATGCACTTTTCAAGTATTCCTTTTCTCTGTTTCCTTTTCCAATAATGCACTTTGGATTTTTTTCTTCTCTTGAGCACCGTGCTGGAGGATTTATGCTTGTAGTTGTGTGTGCGTGTAATCTTCCAAGTGGAAATGGCGTGGTGGGTGTGCGTGAAGGGAAGTAATCCAGAGATTCCGCTTAATGTACGTTGACCTTTCCAGTGACTTTTCTCGGTTTTGTTCTTCCTATCCTTTGGAAAGTTTATGGGGGGTTGTGTATAGAGAGGAAATGTTGTGACTGGAAGATGTACGAAGCTGGCTGGAAACTATAGTAGATCATCATTTCCATTCCTGGGAAATTTTCCAGAGAGTGCTGAAGAAAAGCATTTATTTTTGAAGGACTAGCCACACACACCACGAGGCTAACCTATCAAGTCTAGCGTGTCGCCAAAGAGGCAGTTACGGGGAAAAGGATTTGTCACTTGAGTTATTGTTCCCTGAGGAGGGTGCTACATGGCAATTCGAGGATAACCTTGGACGTTCCAGTGCGACAAAATGACTAAACTTCGAAATGACTATTGTTGTCAAATATGTATGCTTAGAAGGTTGGGATATATGGTATTGTGGTTAATTATTAGCTGAAATAATTGAAGATGTGTGAATCTCGGCGACTGCTATAAGATATCTTGTTCGTGACCTGAAGATAATCTAATGTGTATATAGATTAAAAATTTTAAGCATAATTTTAAAATTGCCGTCAAACCCCATCAAGTCCTGCATTTCGATGTCATTGACCTTGGCAAACTCTCCCGCTCTCAAACACATGACCACCAAGCCAATCAAACTTTTCCATAATGTTCCCTATCATTTTCCACCTCATGAAGTGTTGGGGAATGTGCTAGAAAAAAATCTCCAATCTTTTTCCCCTTCCGAAACTGTCATTTTGGTAAAATGGGGAGAAAAAGCTTCCATATAATATACATAAAGAGGAAAAGTTTTTATTTCTTTGTGGCTATCTCTAAAAAAAGGTATTATTTTATTGGTATTGGTTTGCCGGATTGTATTTTATCGTCCTTTCACTTCTCCTCCCATATAACCTATTCACTCTCCTAGTCTCTGTGTGGCAATAGAAGTCCCAAGGAAAAAACTTTTTTCGGACACACACAGCGTTTTCTCAAAGACGAAGTCCGTTTCAGCCATGAAGAGAGAGAGAAAAAAACTTAAGTTTGAGGAGAAAACTCACACAGGAGGAGAAAAGTGCACACAAAATATATTACTTTTTTTTGTGTGTGTATGTTTTCAATATAGTGACATTATATCATGGATATATCCTAAGATATAATAGGGGTCCACAAAAGACCTCAATTTTCACTCCGTCCGTCGTTCTCTGTAACTTATACATGTAATAAATGCGATCAACGGGGTTATAAATGGACACGGGAATGAACTGAGGAAGGAGATTGAGGTTTATTTAGGCAATTGATGGTCTTCTCTCTCTCTTTTTCTTGTGGAGATTTTCCCCTCGTTTTTTTCTCTCTCCTTTAGAGAGTGTGCATACATTCACAATAAAAACCAAAGTAAGGAGAAATTGACTCGTATTTTTGTGCAATAGGAGGCGCAGCAGTCCTTGCGAAAAATATAAAAAAATACTAGAAGCCTACTTTTTCTAGTGAAATATACTCGAGTCATATTCTCCAATCCTTTTTTCCCCATTTCTCCCCAAGTTTACATTATACAAGAGTAAAATTGTGCATGAAAAAGTTGCCCATTGTGACAGGCCAGAAGTTAACTCAGGTTTATTTCAGTCTAGGGACTGGACTTCTCTGTCTTGGTGATTTCTCTTCGGCAAGAGGTCATTTTTATTTCCGGGTTGAGTTCCTCATGGACATTTGATAGGACAACGTATTTCCATATAAACTAGCTTATATATAAAGGGAATTTGCTAGAGTCGTCAATCCATCTTGGATACAGATTGGCTTCGTTTGCTCTCCTCTTGCTTTTTTCTTCCCAGGCTTCAAAGTCTGTTTTTTTATATAATCTCTTGGTTTTATTCTAGTAATAATATACGCACAGCACACACACACACATGTGACATGCCTTCTCGGTAAACACACACAAGGCGGGCTGTGTAGACCACCCTGTAGACAAAAGGTTCTTGCTCTCTTTACGTGATCCATCTTTCCCCATCGACTGGAGCATAAAGGCTAAGTCTACTTTCACCTCGTCATCGCATGAATGGTATAAGTTAAGGGAATATCCTTAGCAAAGAGAAAATGGGGTATAGAAGGAAGAAGCCTCTTGCTTTCTGCTGGGCTGAATGGAGGAGAATTTTTTTTGAGATGGACTGAATTCAGGCACGCACTTGTGTGCTCAACCTGACATGTTTCTTTTTTTTTCATTATCCTTATATGTATCTTGTCTATAGCTCACATACACACTGTAAGGATAAGGACATGATGATGTTGATTTCATAGGAAAAAGAAGATAAAGGAGGACCATGTTCGGAAGATGATATGATGAGGTGGAATGGTGACCTCAGTTGATTGCCTTTTTTTTACAATGGCGTAAACTTTGCGAATGAGTGAATCCACTTCGCTCCTCGTTTCTCTTGAAAAAAATCTCCTGTTGAAAGAAGAAAAAAGGGAGAAAGGTGAAAGCGTGCATGTCGCATTTTTTTACGAGATAGGTAGCATATACACCGTGTGTATGTGCAATGTAGAATTTTTTTATGAGAGAGGAAGATTGATGCTGAGCGATCGATCCTGAATTGAAAAACGACTTCTATTCAATTTTTTCTTCTTCTTTTCGAGAAAAGTGTGCATGCATGCACAAACTTTTTTTCTAGAGATGAGTTCTATCATGCATGGGTGAGGAGGATCGCACAAGTGTTCTTTTCATGGGGATAAGAAAAGATAAGAAATTGAAAGAAATATTTTTTTTCAGGGGAAAATTATTCAACTTGACTTGGGCTATCGTACTTGTGTCATGTGATCCCAATTTGTTTTTTTCTAGTTATTATTTTTATAACGAAAAAGAAATATTATCTGTTATTACTAGGAACACTCAAAGCATGAAAAAAGTGAACAGTGGAACTTAATCTAAGCAAAAATTCTTCTTCCTCCGTATTATCGGATTACTCGTTATTAAAACAAATTTTAATAATCAGAAAATAATCTCAAAACTGGATATCCCATTTCAAACCAAAATTAAAGAGTTTGTGCAACTTTCCACAGGAAAATCGTCTCAATCTGAATTACAAAACCTCGACTTCCACAACCTGCGTGATTTCCCCCTCTACCAAATAAAAAAATATCCCAGAAACGACGTGAAAAACTCTTTCCAAACCAAAATAATTATTTGAAAAGAGTCCTTCTCCTTCTTCGATGCAGATAAAAGAGCAGGAAAAAATATTTTCCATCCCTCGTCTCTTTTTCTCTTGTGTCATTAAACAAGGAGGGAGAACAAGACTGAAAATGTGTAAAACAACGATCCTCATGTTCAAATTAGTGACGGGGTACAAGACCCTTGGTATATAAAAAAAAAGTATATTTATATACAGGGCGAAAGTAGAAAATAAAGGAAGTGTCGATATATATAACCACTTTCCCCAAGTGTATTGCTTCCTTCCTCCACTAATTCCCGTCTTCTCCACAACTCTCTTTCCTTGCTTCGTTATTATTGCCAAGTTTTTTTCTCCCCTTAATCCTATCCTCTTTTTTTCGAGAAAGCGAGAGAGAAAGAAGAAAAAGTCGGAGGAGAGAGAAAGACAGAGTTTTTCTCGGAAAGAGAAAATGTGCTGGAGAAAGAGTCCTCACAACGGCATTACACCAGCAGCATCTAAATTCTCTTTTGTAATCCGCCATGTTCATTCCCAGCACATATCACATCAAGAATAAAAATACGAAGTACAATGCAAACTGGAGAAAAGGGAGAAAACTTTTCGTATTCGATTTTCCCTCTGTCGATCTCCTTTCTTTGGAGAAAATGTTCAAGAATTACATACACATTAAAATAGGAGATGCAAGCCCGTATAAAAAAAACTTTTCACTTTTTTCCTTACTGCATTCACACATCCCCCGTAGTACTTTTCCAATGCAGTTTTTTTATTTAAAAAAAGGGCTCTTCCTCCGAATGGAAAATATCGACGAAAAAGTGGTGATGGGGGGATTACCTAAATGCATTGTGCATTCTTTCCAAATCCACATAGTTTTTCGTGTTTGAACTATTCTAATGAAGTTCATTCAGGGGGTTTTCATGTGGGAGAGAAAATGCAGTGGAAACTGTTGACGAAAAAATTGTCGGTTTTTATAGCGTTTTCTCCCATATAGGTATATTTTATTTCTCCCTTATCACAATTGAATTCTTTGAGATGAGAATCCAATCTCGTTGTCATAATCTTAATAGTCTTCCGTTGCATTGGATTGCATTACTCTGCATCATCAGCACTATCTGATTTTTCCCCTTGTGGATTTTTCCCTTCCTCTTCTAATTGTATCCCTATCTGAGAGGAGAAGAGGGAGGAGTAGCATAAAAAATGTGTATATTTCCAGACGGTTTGGTGGTAGCAATGCAATTGCATTTTCCTACAAGTTTGCTCCATTGCACTGTGCCGCATTCTACTTGAGTGGAATGTGGAGAGAGGAGATACTATGCTGGGTGCATGGATGGGTGGAAGTCTATGAGAAACATGAAACTGGCGGAAAATAAGAGAGAAGCACGTCGACTAAGCAAAGGAATCTGATGGAAGGGAAACCTAACAAATGAAATCAAATACGCTTTTATATATTTTGTATCATCGGTGAAACATTTATAAACTTATATATCCAAGATAGATAGAGAAAAGTTTTTTATGTGAATATATGTGTGAGTATTTTTATGGGATATTGTGAAGGGAATACAGACACGTTTGAGAGTGTCTACTCTGCCGTCATGTAAATCTACCTCGTTTTTCGAGAAAGACACAAGAGAAAAAGCTCTACAGGGCTTTTATGTTCCATTTCACTGGCTCAAGATGCAAGGTCCATGTTCCTTTTGTAAATCAAGTTTCTCTAGTTTCACTTTATCAAATGGTGAGAGAGAGGGAGAAAGAGAGAGAGAGAGCTGTTTTTCCGATGAGTTTTCCCTTGATTTTCTTTAGAGGTGAGAGTGAGTGCATTATCCTTGAAAAAAGGGAGTAAATACTGAAAGAGCACAGCCGGTGTGTAAAAGAAATAATCAATTGTGAGTGAAGTAAAAGCAAAAGCAAAGCTTGTTTTTCTTGGGGAGTGTGAGAGAGAGAATGTGAAGAGTGCGTTTGAGACAATGCAATTGTGCACACATGACAAGACGTGTGCATTCTTAGGAGAGAAGTTGTAAACCTGTCAGGTTCCCAGCTGGCGAGAGCACTTGACACAAGTTGAGATGACAGGGAAAGCATCTACGTGATTTACGGAGAGGAGAATTAGACGAAATGGAAGATTCGGAAGTGATCTAGAGAGGAGGTTTGGGGTGGTGTGGTGGATGTTGAGGTAATCAAATATAATTGTAGTTAGGTTTGGTCTTTTAAAGAGTGATTCTAACTTGGAAAAAGGCATATATATTTGATGTGACCGTTTAGGTAGCATCGTTAATTTCTTCTGCAGCAAGGAAGTTTTTGTGGATTAAATCGTGAACAAATATACAAACTAAAAATTCGATTAACCTACTAGAAGCTACAAATAAAATAAATCTCACATATTTTTTAGACGGGATTAATATCAATCAAATAATAATTTTTATCCGAAATCCTTAAATTAATATAAGATACAAATTACTCTGTAAAATTAATCAAATAAAACTCCTCCCACTTTAATCTTCCCATTCTCCATTTTAATTTGAGAACACCATCACCTCAAATAATTGTACTAACGACACAACAACAAACTGGCTTGTGAGCCCATTACACATTTAACAATACTCACAAACCAACTCTACCCTACTTTGTCGCTTCACCCATTCAAACTCAACGACGTGAATATGTCCATGTCTTTCATCAACTCCCTCTTCCTTCACAACCTCGACGAAAAGAGCAGCTAAAAGAATCTGTTTATTTCCTCAAAACCCACATTCAAAGAAACGGGATGGAATGTAGGAAGAGGAAAATCTCTATTTGCCAAAAGGCAAAGACAAAACTCGATAATCCAAAATGTGAACCTTGTACAAATATACACATGCATGCAGAGATCTCTCTAAAAAAATACACGGCACACGCACTTTGCTCTCCCCTCAACATCATCAGGAAGGAACGTGTTGGCTAAAAGTAAAGGAGCTTTTCCCATTAAATTTCATCATTCATTACAGCTCGTTACCGTTCCCCATTAGGGGAACAACGTTCCACAAAATAAAAAATCCTCCACACTGTGGTGGCATGGTAGGAAGGCAAGAAATATTCAAAATATATACACACACTCACTACTCAACAATATTATCCTGTCAATTTACCAACGCCGAGCGTTATTACACCACTTTGGAAATAGGGGAGAGCGAGAAAAGCAAGGGTATAATGGGAAACCCTGCTTCGCGGCGTTGGGCTGGATGCTTAGTGGTTTTTCCACGTAGAGAAGTGATAGCCTTGTTTTGTGTTCCATGTCAATGGAATAATGAGCAGAACACGAGTTGTAAATAAGGAGAAGCAGACGTTCCATTTGTGTCATTGCAATCCTATCGAAAATCCAAGAGAGGAGGAAGTCGAGTGTCTGGTCTTGCTCAAAATATGTTTCTCGATTTCTAGCGGTTTAACGCAAGTAACCACTCGACAACTTAAAGTTATAATGCTAACTCTTTCCTCCAAAGTGGGAGGGATATTGGAAGAAAAATTATGCATTCTTATCAAATCTTTGATACAAGAGGGGTCTCTAAATGGTTCTCAAAAATATTTCTAATGTTGGAAAACAATCTTGAAAGGATTTTCGAGCAGACTCATTTGCTATGAAATTTGTTTCCAAACGGTGCGATATTGTAATCATCTCAATTACACAAGAGTGTTCTCACATATCACTACAGATGTCTAGTTCATTTGCCACTTTTTTCCGTCTGATCGGGATCTCTGTTGGCATGCAAGTTTGGTTGAAAGAAAAAATAGTTTTTTTCTCCTCCTTCTTTCAAGCTTCATCTGTCATTTAGCATGTACACTTGTGCTATACAATGTTTTCAAACATGTTGTTTAGCAGAAGAGAGGACGACAGATGGATGGGATTGTGAGTATTAAATGGATGGATGGTTTGGTACAAGCATCAATTGTAATTTGGGATGGGAAGTGATGTTGTTGCTGATAATGATGATGATGTCTTGTTTTGTGTATCACTATCATCATCATTGTAACTTTGTGTCTACATAAGCGTCAACCAGCCACGCGTACATTATCCGCTCATGAGACTATTTTACGGTTTAGTGACGCACTTGTCTTTCCTTCTGGGAGATTTATAGGAGAGTAAAAAGAACTCTTGTTGAGTATAATGGGGAGCAGTTGTAACAAGTTTGGAAAGGGGTTTCAAATGAGATTTCATCTTGGAATATTTTTTTTGAGCTTGACAATATTCCACAATGCATAAGTTGAAAAAGTTTGTAGGGACATGGGGGCTAGGAAATTTGGAAAGGTTTCGGGAAAAAAAGGGTTTTAGGAAGTGTTTATCTTGTTGGGGAATATAAATGGGGAACAGTTGTTTGTGATGACTTGGGCACAGTTTCATACTTGACTTTAGGGTGAACAACAATCATCACTCATCAAGAGTCATTAGCTGAGAGGAGAAAAAAAAATCAGGAGTTTTGGCTTGTAAGTATTTTGGGAAAAATAAAATTGCAGGGTGAATACAAAATGGAGGAAGCTAATGTTAGTTAAAATCGCATTAGAAATTTCAAAGTACGAAAGTAATCTCACTCCTCAGTAGCTTATTTAGTAACATTTGTGTGAAGCACACAAAAATCAACCTGACGGCTGGACAATCTTTAAAAAACTTAATAAAGACATTGTCAACGTTAAACTCATCCTTAAGTGCAATAAGTGAGACAAAAATATAAATATTGTAAATTAAATACCCCACACCATCCTCAAACTACTATTCCTTGTCTTCTTACATCCCTTAAACATCTAGTTCCATCTTCAAGTTCAAAAAATCCCTAAAAAACTGCACCAATTCAAATAATTGATTACTCATTAGGGAACTTTTTTCTCGACGAGGAGCAGCATCTTCTTTAAAAACTCAAGTCTTTTATTTTCTCCTCTCTGATGAGCAAACATCATTATTACTCTAGCCATTACATAAGTGCCCCATCTGCTCAAATAATATTTGCTTAGAAGAATTCTCTCTTGTTTGAAAAATACTTGTAATCTCTTATATATACATTTGTTATCATAAGCAAACTCTTTATTCCTATTTTCAACACAAGCTTTAACTCCGCCAACAGGCACAACCCGATCCATTGCAGTTCATTTATATTTCAGTTCAACTGCAAAAACTTGTCTGGCTTTTCACACGACTTGCTCTTTCTGCATGATTTGAGGTAAAAAAAACTTGAAGCTAAAGCTTTGTAGGGTTACCTTGTATTCAAAAGGATTTTCTCCATTTGGGTTTCCCTCGTTTCACAATTTCTCTCTATAATTTCCCAGGAATGGCCGCAAGAGTCTAATTTATCTGTAATTATTGCCTCCTCGTTCCCCCTTCATGGTGAAGAGTTTGCTGTGTCTTTTTTATATTGCACAAAAAACCTTTCCCGAGGAGTACGACTCTCGCGAGGAGAATTAAAATAGGAAAAGAGCAAAAATGTGTGTGGTAGTTAAAGAGAGAGAAAGAGCATTTCAAAATGTACAAGTATTTGCTAAAGAGAGCCCGTTAAATGGAAACAGATGAGAGTAAAAAAAGGGCAGGAATAAGGGGGAAAGGTCTTTTGGTGGGATGTAGTTACATTTGCGTTTTGTTTTCCCTCCGGTTTATCCTCCCGTTTTTATTTGCTCCAGTGAATGTTTGAGAATTTAATGTTTGTGAGGGAAGTTGCGGTGGAGTATTTACCATTTTAGAATCCTCTCGGAAAAACATTCCTCTGATAAGGATCAGACTAAGAGAGAAAATGAATGTAAATATTGGGGAAACGTGGGATCCTAATGGAGGAAATTTCGAGGTTGAGTTCTACCGGCTAATCTTCTCTGCTGGATGGGTATCCAAGAGAAAATGGCTAATTTTGGAGAATCAAGTTTCCACCAATTTTCAACCATATATATTTCTCCATACTCCATGCAGATGTGCACTTTGAAGAGGAAAAAATTCTTTTAGGAAAAATTTGCCGAATCAATTCCCCTCTTTAGAAAATAAAAACATTTTGGCTCCAAATTCAACTTCTCTCTCTTGTCAAGCAAGAGGGAAGAGACAAGAGTGGGGAACACTGCCAAAACCAGATTATTGTAAAACAATGGGAAACTAATTGGCTAACGTACTCCATCATTTCCAGCTTCCTGCGAAAATCTCAAGGATTGTTTTTCTTACACTTATTTCATCCTTTATAAAATGTCTTTATTCCTACTAAATTCCATCCTCGTCAAGTTACAAGTTTTTGGGGAAAATGCTAAATATTACTTATTTAGTCTCACAAGTGGAAAATGCTAGAAGCCCTATTCAAATCTCCACTTCTCTTTCGTCCTTTTGGAAAATAACCTTTTTGTTTCTAATTGTTTCCAAGAAATTCTACACTCAAAAGGGAAAAGGCAGCTGGAATATATGCATTTAAAAAGCCTTACGTAAAATGTGCTCTTTACTGTTTTCCTTCATTTCTTCCTCTCTCTCTGCCTAATAACGTGTATGAGATGAGGATGACGAGTGAAGGAAACTTTTATAGAAAATGCATCACTCCCTTTGCTTCCCCTTTAAATAGAATTACCTTATAATGTAGTCAAATAATGTGGGTATATCCCTTAAAATGGGAATGTGTACTTTGGACAAAACTTTTCCCCAAAACAAAAACTTACTCCAACCTCTTTCACTCTTGAGAAGGCTCTCAAAGTTCAACTTGATTTCCCTTGTTTCTCTTTCCAAAAGGGTAATATATATCCAGCAATAACTGTGTTCTTTGCAAGTGGGGGCTAGTGCGGGGTATTAAGAATGGAAAACTTTTTCCCCGAGAAAAGGGGAGTGAATATAAAGTAAATTGATACAAGCTTGTATATCTCTATATAAATCAGTTTTTGTTTCCCACTTTCCCCATCATAATATCGCTAATAGTCGATAATAAAGCTGGAGTTACAATTTCTCGGAAAAGGGAAACCCAAAACTTGTAGCCATATATGGAGAGGAAACAATAGAGGATTTTGTATCAAGAAGATTGCAAAAGGCTCAAAGAGAGGGAAAAAAAGCTTGTACAAATTACTCCTGTATTGAAGATATTAAAGGGTTATTACAGAGGAAAACAAGTTTGAGAAGAAGAAAATAAGTGTTTGCACGCACCCTCCAAAGAAACTTTCATGGTTCTCCCTTTTTCTCTGAAATGAGCAATATAAGGGTGATTATGGGAGGAGGGAAGTAATAGCTCATTTTTCATATGTCATTCCTTCCATCTTTATGCTTATGTGAGATAACATCAATAACATGTGAGTGTTCGAATTCTAAAAATATCCCTGGAGAGGAACCCCCAAAAAGTGTATTATTGTTTGGAGAGGATAACACAGCTCAGTGTTGACTTGAGTTGACGCTAATTGCTCTGTTTGAAGTGGTGGAATAAAAACACCCATATAATATCCAAAGACGTAAAACCTTTATAGACCATTTTTTTCCAATACAGGGTTTTTTTTAGACCGTAGGGATATAAATCCACTTGGAAATTACTTGAGCAATGTATTCCTCCGTCATAATAATGATGATCATGAGGATCATGAAAAGAACAACATACTTTTGCCAAAGTCCACTTGTGCATGTGCACTCATATATATATGGGGTGTGTATAGCCTATTGTGCTTTTTTGTACCAGCTATTCAACGTGTTTATGAGAGTGTAAGGCTACATTTAGAGGCGATTAGTGGAGGTGATTGAAAATAGTTGGGATCGTGAGGAAAATTCCGGAAAAGCTTTTCACTTTTTTTTCTCGGACGAGGTAGAAGTGGATAAAGGGGTGGGGGGTTTTGGAAAATGTTTTGTATAGCTTTTGAAGATGGTGAAGAGAGGTGGATTTTTTTTACCTCGGTTTCAAATCCTTTGGCTTTTTCTCGTCCTTTCAAGAAAGAGAGGAAAGCCATGTCAAGAAAAAGAATGTGTTTGGGAAGAGGAAAAATTGACAAAAGTAGAGGGGAAAGCTAAACTGGTGGAAAATGAGAAGGTACTTATTCCAAAAACGGATGTAGCAAGTGGCACTCGCTTTGAAAATTACACGGAATTTCTTTTAGTTGTGTAACTCTCATCGAGACAAGAGTTGAATGTGGTAGCGCTAGCGCTACGCGAATATTTACCAGAGAATATCCAGTTTGTTGTAATATATTGGATTAGATTCAATTGTTTGTGTGCAAAGTCCAGAGTAAATAATAAAGGAGTGGAAAAGGCGATGAAATAGGTCCTCCTGGACAGCTCAAAGTAGAAAGTCCGGCAGTGATGATATGTGATGTTGACACAGCTGAGTAAAAAAATCTCTGGTTTTTTACAAACGAATGGAGAAAACGGAGAGAGTTTTTGTGTGTGTGTCTCTCGAGTAAATATTTACTAGCTTTCGGAAGTAAAGGGAAAAGCAAAATTTTCCCTGTCTTTGGGTGTCTCTCTGGAAAAGAGGAAATTTTTGCTTGGGCTACTTGTATAAATGATTATAATGGATGAATAGATTCTTCCAGCTTTTTCTCTCCATGTGGTCTCAAGACTTGTGAGTAAATTTCGTTACACATTTTGTGTCGGATAGACAGGCATATCATGATCACAAGGTAGATGGTTTCCAATTGAAAGAAATATCTTCCTAGAAAACATGTTTTGAATTGAAGTGCATTTCATAAAAACTAGGTAAGAGTGTAGACTTCTCAATGGAGAATTTTTCCAGACATGAGGAAAAACGCTCTCCAGTGACATGAATCTCTAGAATCTCTGCAGTCCAGTATGACTCCCCGGCTTCATGAGAAGTAGACATTAGACATGAAATATAAACATGTTGAGTATTTTTCTGGAGAATTCATACAATTTTTTGCAAAAGTATACACATATCTGGAAAGGTCTGGTAGTAAAATGTAAAGAGAAACCGAGAAAAAATCTCAAAGAGATGAAACTAGGTAGAAATATTTTTTTCATATAGAGTTTACTTATTTACAGTAGTGCATCCACTTCCTCTGAAACTTTATATTTTTTACAAGGGTCATACCAAGAAATGGAGGAATATCATATAACCTTATATTTTGTACATTCGGAGTAGTTTCAAGATTCAAATAAAACGACTCCCATTTACATTTATACTGCGTGCTTACTCATTCCTTTTCATTTTGTGTATGGATCCCTATCCTTGTGAAATGTGAAAATAGGAAGAAAAAGGGGAAAAAAATATTTCTCTGAGTTTTCCTTTCCAACTTTTTTCCCTCCTTGTTCCTTCTTTTTCCAGAGAAAATATTATGGGAGTTGTTTTCTTCTTTGGATGTTTATGTATGTCACTGGAATTGAGAAATGTATTGAAAAACATGGAAAAAAGGAAATGGCTAGGTGTTCCTTGGAAAAGAGGAAAACATACATAAAGACATGGTCCAAAAGGGAGTCATTAATTTCGTTTATATATTTTTTCTGTGTGCAATAAAAACAGGGTTTTATTATCGATTTTTTATTCCCTTTTTTGACTGCGGAAACTACCACGATATTTCCTTCCTTTTTTGGGGGTAAATGAATGGAGTTGAAATGAAAAGGGAAAACATCATTTTAAACACTTTTGATCTTTGAATTCCAAATTAACTTCGAGGAATTCTCTAGCTTTGAGAAATAAATGGGAAGACAATTTCTGGAATTTGAGATTAATTTTTATGGATTTTTTAAAAAGAATTTCTCATGTTTCCCTCTTGAATTAGGGCACTAGTCCAAAATAAATGGAGGAATTTGAGCGTATTTTTCCGCACTTTGNGGAGGAATTTGAGCGTATTTTTCCGCACTTTGACTTTCTGGAGAAAATTGAGCATAGAAAAGAGCCCTTAGTGGGATCATCATCACAATTTTGAGCACTCTAGAATATTCGTTTTTATTGAGGGAGAAGAATCAACGAGACTAAAAGTCGTTTCATTGTGAATTCGAATGTCTTCTTGATTTTTTTTCCCAATTTCACTTCACTGCCCATTTCGCGCCTCCACATCAAAGAAGCTAGTTAGTTGATAGGTGTGTAAAAAGCCCTTTTGTGTGTGGAAATACCTAAGAATGTTCGGATGGATCAGTTCCTTGTGTTGTGGGAGGGGTTGTCCATTATGGAAATAAAAGGGGGAAATGGCAAGAAGAGAGGAGACGATAAGGTGAGAAAATGGAATGGAATTGCTGCATGCTGGAGAGGAAAAGAGAGGAATGCAATGTAATGGGATGTGAAAGAAAAGAGATGCTCGGGAGAATAGGGGCATATGCATAGAATCCAATATTCTCTTCTTGGAATTCTCAATCGAATTAAGAGAGGGAAAGTGAAGCTATTGACAGT
Source organism: Sinodicranocentrus sp. ZH6 (assembly GCA_027743935.1). Taxonomy (NCBI): domain Eukaryota; kingdom Metazoa; phylum Arthropoda; class Collembola; order Entomobryomorpha; family Entomobryidae; genus Sinodicranocentrus; species Sinodicranocentrus sp. ZH6. Next base: position 65,605 of record JAHZNA010002197.1, read on the forward strand.
CGCAAATTGTTCTAGCAACTTGGGGAATTGCTCGTAACACCTGGGATGATGGACGGGAATCGTTTTGTATGTGGGGAATGAAAACCTTCTTCGTTCTTCTTACATGGATATACACGTATATATACATTTAAGAAATCCGCTCGGATTATCATTGATAAATACACTTAACATACATACACATTCATAAATTTATATACATGATGACGTATTTGAGGCGAATTGTTCTATGAATAGTTTCATACAAATAAATAATTTTATGGTTTTTATAGGCGCCGAAAAATGTCAACTTCCAGGACGCTGGGAAGGCAGCTGGTTTCAGTCCGGTGTCCACCAAACAATCACAATCAACAGAAGTACAATAAGCAGCAAAGGTCGCTGTCTCGAGTCTGAAGGGGAGAAGTACCTCTTGAAGAATGAGTAAGTGCCAAGTGCTTCCTGTGTCTAGCAATTTCCCAATCTATATCATATTATGGAAAACAATGAGCATTTAAATTTCCCTAAAGTCGTCGCTTTATACGTTTCCATTTGTTTTACGATGTTTTTCTTATTCAATGCATGCAAATAAGAAAAAGTGATTTAATTCATGCTTTCAACTTCGTATTTAAATAAAGTAAATAATTGTAATTTCCGGGGAAAACGAATGAAATAATTACATTTCCATCATTTCCGTTGATTTCCTAAAAGAAACAAAGGACGAGGGATGAGAAAACTCGTAAAAATCTTGAGGTGTATTTTCCTTTTCCAAAACAAAATCCACTCGAAAGAAAACGACTTTTTTTTTCGCGACGCAGAAAATAGGATGAAAATGAAGGATTGTAAAAAACCTGGAATTGATTGCTAAATGAAATTTCAAACCATTTCCCCTCCCCCTTGGTTCAGTTGATGATGCATATAAAAAAGAAATTGGATTGGTTCTCAACTCAACTGTTGACAGGAAAGGGACAAAGCTTTCCCTATCTTGTTGTTTTTCTTGAGAAGTTTTTTTCCTCTTATTCTTGCAAAAAATGCTGTAACACAATTTCCCTCGTTTTCCCCTCACATTGAAAAGAATAATGAGATGAAGGCAATTTCATGGGAAAGTGGAGGCAAACAAAAAACGAATCTTCACCAGCCTCCTTCCAGAGATGAAACTGATTTAAACTAGATTTTCCACAAACAGGGGTAATGACTTGTAACGACTTTCCTTTTTTCTCTCTGATTCCCTTTCCAGGAAAGATAACTGCTTTCGATGCGTCGTATTTCACGAAAAGCATTTGAACGTGCTTCAGTACAAAGAAAGTAAGTTTGTTATAAATTGATTATCTTCTTAACTGCCACAGAATATTTTCTAGTTTTAATGGATATTTTTCTTCTTCCCCTTTTTATAGCGTTTTGCATACCAGATCGCAAACCCCTTCGCACAATTTGCTCAACAATTTCCGGAGATGCAAATCTCTTTTCTATGTTCCGCCTAGATGGCTCCCCTATCGACTGCCCGTTTAAGGGTCCTCTTACATTTACATATAATCGAGGTCATGGCGAATGCCGGTATCCGGTGTCGACAATCGAATCTTGTATTCATCCCTCCCGCGTCCTTTTGAATTATCAAGCGTGTCCCGACATCCCAGGGACGGAGAGTGCAGGTGAGAATTTGAACGAGATTTTTTTTTTCAATTTTCTTCTAGACATCGACAGGCTGATCCCTTGTCACCGATAAAAAATTGTTACGCCTTTTTTTATTGTTTTACCGTCTCAAGCGGATAAATAGCGATTGACAATTTTTTTTCCTGGTGTCAGCACCTTTTCCAGTGGTAAAAAGGAATTCAAGGTGGGATCAATGTTGGCTTGAAAAAAAGTGAAATATATATTTTTTTGGAATGTACGTCACATAACAAATAATTCTGTTGACTTGAGCATTTTCCCAGAGAAAAAGTATCCCCTCGAGAGTGCGAGGGGAATTGGACCGTTAGTTTTAAAAAAGTGTGTAAAAATCTGACATTTTGATTATCTCCATGTGAGGCTCATTAACTCATCCCACCATTTATTGCTTCCGTCTCATTTCCCACAAGTGCATTAAATCTGTACTTTTGGTGATGTCTGCCCGATGGGGAAAAATGCTAGAGTGTGTATAAAACTAGTTATTTATACCATCATTCCCGAACAGTCCATAGGGACGTACACACCCGGAAACGGGAGATAAAAAGGTGACCGAGAAAAGTAGACTTATGTTAAAAAAACATTTTATGGCGAGTATATTTAAAACTAGTGAGCTATTAGAGAGACAGAAAAAAGCTAGAAAATGTAATTCCCATTCCTTTCGAACGTTCACCCTTTTTTGCACAAATAAATTACCACTAGCTAAGAAAAATACTTGAGAGTTGTAGTCATTCCACCTCAAATAAATTGTGGTTTGCACGGTGTGCGATTTCAAAAATGAGATTTCACACGTCTCCCCATTTATATTCGGAAGGAGGGAAAAGAGTTGAAAATTAAGAGTGAAAATGTGAAAAGGAGAAGCTGGCTCGGTTGTGCCTGAGTGACTTTTTGTGTGAGAACATTTTATAAAGTTACAAGATAACATTTTTTTCCCTCCTTGATGTTAGTCTCATATATGGAGTAGGATATTTTCAAAGACAAATGTGGTGGGAGAGTAAAACTCCGACCTGAATTCCTCTGTAATCTTATCTTTGATTGGAATTTTTCCGCTTTTATGTAATCTCCTTTTTTCCTTGACTTCTGTGAAGGGAGCGGTGCGGTGGAGCGAGAGAGTAACAAATTTTTATCCACTAGACTATAAAACCCTCTTTTCCCTATACACAAGCATCCATCTCCATAACGGCTTATAGAGGCAAGTTGAGAGAGAGGAGACATCACCTTAAAATACAACTTCCCTTCTCAAAATTCCCATGCATGTAAAAAAAATACTCGAGTGTTTTCTACAAGAGGATTTTTTATATCTCTTGCGGTGTTGCATCTTTCACTCGAGGTGAGTTGAAGGGAGGATATCAAGCGGAAAAGTGAAAAGCTGGGAGAAATTGTGAAAGAGAATTTTATTTGATTCGTAAAATTTCAATCAAATAAATTCCCACTTGTTCGTCCACTCTTTTATTCTACGATGATGTGTATTTTATGCCTAGTTTTGTTTTTGAGGTGTTGCCCTTAAATTGTCACCAAGTGTTAAATCCTCTGAATTTGAAGTGATGCTGTTAAATTAAAATAAATAAATGTTTTAGCCTTTGTGAAGCTTCTTGGGAATTTCAAATGCTTTTTTTATATTGTCGCAAGTCAAAAATAATCAATCTTCGTAAGTTACCTAACCATTTCATAACCATTTTTAGTGCGGACGTCAAACTAAACTTTTTTAGTAACAGAGTCAACAAAACAGTCAAAAAGGAAGAGCTGGGTGGTCGATTCGATTTTGCATTTCCAATTTTTTTCCTCAAATTATTTTCCCTTTGTAGCCATCAAATGAATGGCAAGGAGAAAATACTCTAGAATATTTTTTGTATGGAAATCCCATTCTATACTGTTCTATTCTATTCTCTATTCTATTCTCGAAGACTTTGAAGGTAGTTGAGCTGAGTGTCGACTTTTAAGTCTTTTTCCTTCCTCTCTCTGCACAGTAATTTGATCGCTAAACGCCGACAAATTTTCGGTGTCTTGTTTAACTAAAGAGTTAAAGTCTGGAAAAATACGATAGACCACATCACAACTCCCATCCCCAACATAACTATGGCTTCTTGTGAGTGTGTGTATGTTGGAGCACAACTAGAAATGCAAGTTTTGGGAACTGATGGAAAAGGGAAAAAAGAATATAAAAATGCGGTTTCTATCCCTCCACTGGGAATCCTTTTAACCGGGCTTAGACAAAAATATATTTATCCGCACACACCAATGTAACGGTAAGAGTGAGGCTTGCTCCTTGGGGAAATTTTCTTCTTTCTTTTTCCTCTTCTCTTTTTATCTTATTTTTTTCTCTGAATATTTATATGCATTGTGGAGGATGATTTTATTCCAAAAAATATATCTCAGTTGGAACACACCACACAAAACCAGGACTGCATTTTTGTTTCCGGAGGAAAACGGTCACAAAAATTTACTTTACCTTTGCACGGTTCGGAAGAAAAGGGTAAAATGCATAAAGTACGTGAGTCTATGTCCATCTGCATTGGGAAGAAAAAACTCTTCTTTTATTCTCTCACAACTTTTCTATCCTCAAGGCTGACACGTAGGGAAGAAGTGGTGAAAATATTTTTGACTAAAAAATCTGTGAAAATGGCACAAGGCAAGGTGCAAGGATGAAGACTAAAATGGATAAAAAAATGTGGGGCAATTATTCAAGCGTATATTTTAGTTGTATTTATGGTGTTACGGCGTGTACCACTCAGTAGAACAACCTATTCACCCAGTAAGGAACTCAAAGCTCTTATAACTCACTAATTCTCTCAGAATCTTCATAAACATTTTTTGTTTTTCCTTGTTCTACATGGCTATAGAACACCCAATCGGATCCTGTCGTTGTTGTGTTTGAACTTAAGACAAAAAAAATCATGGGCATTAGGTAGAATAAATCTGATAAGTTGAGCTCGCAAAGAAGACTTTTTTAAATCTCACTTCAAACATTAACCTAACAATCTAATAAAACAACATATCATAAAACGATAGTCTCATATCAA